>JZKD02S2051166.1:321669-342156 GCA_000966675.3 Picea glauca | reverse complement strand
GAAGAAGCCAACAAGGATGAATTTTGGAATAAGGCCATGGATGAAGAATTGGATCAAATAGAGAAAAATGACACTTGGGAATTGGTTCCAAGACCAAACAATAAGAATGTGATCAACACAAAATGGGTTTTCAGGAATAAATTGAATGAAGATGGGCAAGTTACAAGGAACAATGCTAGATTGGTATGTAAAGGATATGCACAGATTGAAGGAATCGACTTTGAAGAGACATTTTCCCCAGTTACCAGAATGGAAGCAATGTGTTTCCTTTTAGCTTATGCATGCTCCAAAAATGTTAAAGTATATTAGATGGACGTAAAATCATCTTTTCTGAATGGGGAACTTGAAGAAAAATTCTACATTGAACAACCAGAAGGATTTCAGTTGTCATAGAACACAGACTATGTGTGTAAATTAAATAAGGTATTGTATGGTCTAAAACAGGCTCCTAGAGCATGGTACTCCAGACTGGATAAGTATATGCAGTGGGCAGGGTTCAGAAAAGGAAGTGCAAACAACAACCTCTACATCAAGGTAAGTCAAGGTAATATTTTATTAATTGAAGTTTTTGTTGATGATATTATTTTTGGTAGTGATGATGACAGGTTAAGCCAGAAATTTGCAAAATACATGCATAATGAATTTGAAATGTCGTTACTTGGAGAACTATCCTTCTTTCTAGGACTTCAAATACGTCAAAGCAAACAAGGAATTTTTATTTCTCAAAAAAAGTATATTAGAGAAATGATAAAGAGGTTTGGAATGGAAGATTGCAAACCAGTCATCACTCCCATGCAAACCAGTTGTAAGTTGAATAAAGATGATGATTCGAAGTCTACAGATCAGAGGCAATACAAATCAATGATTGGCAGCCGAATATATGTGACAACATCCAGACCAGATGTAATGAAGGAAGTTGGACAGGTGGCACGATTTCAAGTAGCACCAAAGGAGTCACATGTATTAGCAGTAAAGAGGATTTTCATATATCTCAAAGGAACAGAAGAGTTTGGGCTATGGTATCCAAAAGGAAAGGATCTATCACTAATTGCCTACACAGATGCAAATTGGGCAGGTTGTATTGATGACTATCGAAGAACCAGTGGAGCAGTGTTCTACTTGGGTGAGTGTTTAGTATCATGGCTAAGTAAGAAACAGTCATCAGTATCTCTATCTACAGCTGAGGTAGAGTATATTGCAGCAACAACATGTTGTACACAGGTTCTTTGGATGAAACAAACTTTGACAGATATACAAGATGAGTATGATAAGCTCATTCAAATATATTGTGATAATACAAGCACCATCAGTATCTCAAAAAACCTAGCGATGCACTCCAAGACGAAGCACATTCCAGTCAAGTATCACTTTCTACGGGAATAGGTTGTAGAAAAGAACATCAGAGTTGAGTATGTGGGCACAAAATAACAAGTGGCAAACATATTTACAAAACCACTTCCACGGGAATCTTTTGAATATCTTTGCCAAAGAATTGGAGTTATTTCTACTCCAAAATGAATGCTTTTTGAATGATTATCTTAAATGTCTTAGATATACATGAGGAAGCACCATAAGAGAATAGTTCAGTCAGGGAGATCAGCCCCAAATGGAAAGATACATTTGACATTGATGACAAAGGGGGAGAGATTTATCAGATGTAGAGGATAGAGGAATGGTTCCAGAGGAAGTAGATTAATCAGATGCAGAGGACAGAGGCATGGTTCTAGAGGGAGCATGAGTGATATGATTCCAATATTGCATCAGAGTGTTGCCATCAATGTCAAAGGGGGAGATTGTTGATTAAGGTTGGTTTTCATTAATGTCAACACTTGTTGGCATAGGGGCAGACCCAGGGTTCAACACTCAAGAGCGTACCAACAAAACCCTAACTATTAGCCCTTTCGACAACACCTGTGAAGCAGATGAAGTCTCACCTGAGGTAGAGGTAGGGGTGGTTGCAGGAGACTCGGACATCTGCAACCTTAGCTGGGACACAGATCTGTGAAGACACACTTAGCGCAACACTTAGAATTAATAGCTCACCTTGAATCAACCTTTATCTCGCTTCACAGATAACACAGAGAGACACAGTATATACTTAGATCTAAGATAACTCCAGCACTTAGCAACATACAATGAATTAGATTCAGTAGATCAAGCATTAAGCATATTACATATCAGATCTAACATGCATTCATATCACATAAGCACAAAGCATCAATAGATCTACCTAAACACATCAAAGCACTTAGCAACAGAGAGAGAAACAACACATCAGGTCGAGGCACAGAGCACAACACACAGAGTTACCGTGGTTCACCCCCACCCTGGGGCTACATCCAAAAAGTCTTCTTCTTTATTATATCGGTCAAGCATTTATAGCACAAAGCTTCATTGATCCTTACTTTGCACAGGACAAAAGATCTGCGCAGCTCGCTAGATCCTTCTTCCTTGCACCAAAATCACAAATCCTTCTACAATATCTTTCACTTAGCTCTGCAAGTTAACCACACAGATCAACCAAAAAATATCTTCTTACATCGCCTAGCTACATATTTATACATTACAAAAGTGGGCCTAAACATGGGTAAACCCACAGTCCGACATCCCTTTCCCGTTACATTAACCAAAAAACCCAAAAGGGACCCAAAGTGGGTCGCGATCCCATGATCTCTGCGTCGCTTGGTGCTTCGTCTTGCGCACTTCCTTCGATAGGGTGTCAAAGTCCCAAAAATGGTCAACTATGACCAAGTGTTCCTCAAAACTTGGTCAAAGGTCAACATGCCCCCAACACTCACCTGTGACTCATCCCGAGTCACTCAGGTCTGAGCAATTGTGCTTCAAACATGTCGAGTTTGGATCGAGTTTCTTCGACCTGCTTCTTTGCAACTTCCTCTTGCTCAGCAAACTCCTGAATGAGTGTGTTACTGACAGGTCCCTCTAGGCACTATTATGCTATAGTCACGACCTGTTCTAGCTCTGTTCCTTGGTTCTCAATCTCTAAAAATAGCTGACATACTTTATCCTGCAACGGTTGAAGTTGCTAAGTCACCTACATTACCTTTCTCTGAATCATGTGAATCTGCTATTGTGGGACACGTTGCTCATCGGATCACTTCATTTTATCTACAGTTGATAGGGCCTTTAGCTACACCTGTAGCTTGTCATCTTGGTACTTTTCTTCCTAGAGCTATGACTCCAATTTATGCAATTCTCGGTTCTCGGTCAGGTTCTCATGTATCTGCGCACTTCTGCTACTTAAGTTCTTGCATTCTTTGGTGAGTTCTTTAATCCTTTCTACTATACTCCAGATGGTTATTTCTCTTTGGTCGCACTCTTCTTGCGGGGTACTTGGGATGGCATGGAGATCTAACTCCACAACTCTCTGTTGAAGTTGTTGAATAACTTTAGCAAGCTTCATCACTTGACATTCTAGGGGTTCTTCTGCCTTCTGCTCAAAGCTAGTCACAGAGAGAAATTCTTTGTTGACTGCTTCTTCATTCCCAATCTACTTCGCGAGAAGTTGCTCCTTCTCTTTTTGGATTTTTTCTCTATCTTCGTCAAATTTTGCTTGGATGGAATCCTTCTCTTGTTGTGCAACTCGGTGCTACTCGATGATTTCCTCCTGTGCTTGCTTTAGGGCCTGGGTGGCCTGTGTTGTTGCTTCTTCCGCTTTCTGAAGATGTTCTTCGACTGTGGCAGCAATCTTGTGGAGATGAATCAGTTCATCTCCTTCTTCTATTGTTCCTTATGGTAAGAGCGCAGTGGAGGCTACACGGCTAGACTGAAGTGCTTGCTTTACTCCTTGGAGCTCGGTTTCAAGTCTGTTGTACATGGCCTCTTGCTTGGCCTCCTGCTTTTCTGTTATCTCTTCGATAGCTTCGTTCATCATCGCGAGGAGAAAACTGAAGTCATCTGGGGTGAGAGTGGTCATCAGTTTAGTCACGGGTGCTTTCGACTTCTTCCGAGAGGTACGTTATGAAGGAAAACCCTTTCTTTTCTTTGCTTCGTCTTCTAGGTTTTGTTCGACCTCTTCAAATTCTTCGTCATTACCTCCTTGATCTGGTGTAATGGAAGTTGTCCTTATAGAGCAGCTATCTACATCCTGAACCTCTTCAGGGTTCTTCATCTCCTTTGTCTTGTTTTCTTTCTTTATCTTACTGGGCCCAGGTGTATATTGCACAGCTTATGGGTTGTCGATGTCTGAAATGTCTGTTGGATCTGCTCCAATGAGGAGGTCCACAGACCATTCCTTGGTGATCTCTTATAGATCTTCTTTTGTCATCTTATAATAGGACTGAAGTTGTTCTTGGTGTTCATCATCGCGTGGAGTGAGGTATATAAAGTGGTGGTCTACACTGAACTTTATCAAAGGATGGAACCTTTGTAAACTGTTCGGGGTTATGTGAGGTTCTCCCCCTATGGCTACTTTCAGCTGGTTATAATACGTATGGAAAATGACATTTGATTTCCATTGCTTGTTCATGTCGTTCGAGTACCATAAGGTACTCAAATTCGTGGCTAAGGGCTCAAAAGGGTCGAGGTCTGGGAAGGTTGCACCTTTCGGCAGCTCCCATGCAACAAAGGTGATCAGTATTAGTATCTAGCTAAAATGAGATTCATGCCCCTGATCTTGGGCTTCTCTGTAGTCAATATCTAGCTGGTTAACCAGGTACCTCGCCCAGTTCATTTGTAATCCCTATGTGCATTTCCATGCGAGGTCAACTACGAAGCCTAATACTTGCATAGGTTTGTTCTTACGTACCATCTTTCCTGTGATTAGTTGACATGCAAGGCACACTACGACACTTTCAATCGAAGCTACCTTGTAGCCTCGCGTTCCTTTCTCAACATCGCCATAAGCCTCTTTAATATTCTATGTGAAAGCATGGCCCGCAGTCTTTCCAAGGTAGCAATCCTAAGGATTAGGGCTCTGCATGCTAATCCCAGTGGTCCTATTAATTAGCACCAGATCAACAGTTATGTGATGGTTTAACCAAGGTATCCTCCATGGTAGCTTGCCAACAGTAATTTTACATAAGCATTCACCTCTTGATGTCTGCCAAAGTGCGAGATCTTCATTACATTAAGCAACATGGACTACATGAGGTTCTGAGTCCATTGCTGCGGGATAATCTTAGAATTCTTGACCTTGGTTCTTGCCAAGTACTTTTGTGGAGCTAGCATGCCATAGACTTTATGGTCCCCCAGGTTGAAGTCACAAAATTTCAATGCTGCGACCTTCTCTTGATCTATGCGGTGGGTTCATACTCCTTTCAGTGGATATGCAGTGACGAAGTTGTATTCAAAGTCTCGAGGGACACTATCCCTATTAATCGCACCACTCAAAGGGGGTATATACGCTGGTAGGATGGACGACACTAACTTGTTGTTATCTATGCCATATTTATACTTAGTTCTACTTTTTGCGCCAGCTCAAGATGTTCCTGCTTGAGCAGTCGATGGGGAGGCTTGTGCTCCTCTTGTCGATGATGCTTGTACTCCTTCAGACATCCTTCTTTCAGACATAACTATATTGGCCATTAAATCAATCAAAACCTATTTGACTATTTCCTCGGTGGTGTTGAGCTCGTTTGACATAAAAGCTCAGAAAGGTACATAGGGTCATGATGATCTCAGATACTACACTTAGGACGAACAATCTGCTTATGATAATCACTGTATACAATCACTAATTCTACAGGCTTCAAATTCTCAATTTGGCAAAAGTGTTCGTCGAGCGTGGTGCAACGGGTTAAATAAGAAATTCAACAACTACCTGCTTGCAACGGGTATGGGGCCTCCCTTAAATTTGTTCTATCCATTCTGGTGTTGGCCAACGGTCGAGTAGTAACCCATAAATGCTTTTTGATCCATTTGGAGTGGCAGTCAAAGGGACATATTGGCCTCCAACGACTATATTGCTTCACCACGGTGAAGTGACCCATGTCGTTGTACTGAAATCTTGGTGAAGCTCAAATTTGGCACAATTTCCCTCTGCGATGTTCCATCTAGAATCCCCTGTAGTTTTTCAATCTTCTCCCTCTTCTTACTTAACTTTCTAGCCTTCTTCCTAGTGAGCTTCGTCTCCATGGTTCTTTTCCTGTTCTGATTCCAATCTTCCTTGGATGTAATCACTTCGCACTGCTGAGATGCTTTTAGGGTTAATAATTCTTCTTTCTCTGGGACAGGTACTTTGGTTGTCCATGAGCTTTCTAATGTTTTTTCAGCTTCAACATTGGGGTCTCTAGTGTCAAGGAGTTTCTTTTGTTCCTCAATCAACTATGAAATCTTCTTGGTCATAAAATCTTTGAACTCTTGTCTCTGTTATTCTAAAACTTTTTCTTCTTCCTTCTTTCTGGCTTGATCTCTTTCAATCCAAGGATTTCCAAGTAACATAGTAAACGAGGCACTATCCTCAATAAACTTGATAATCTCAAAATCTTCTTCAGTCAAAGTTCCATTGACATTCATAGATATCTGAGTGAGCCTTCCACATAGGTTTACCAATTTTCCTCTATATAACCATATTCCACTTAGTGAAGGGATCATAGTAGGTCTTCCTATAGCTTCCCAAGTTCTTTCTATCATAACGTTCACCTATGTTTCCTCATCCAAAACACAATCAATGTCGAAGTCTCCTATCCTTACTTCGAGGTAATCTTTTTCCTTAAATATCTCTGATAACTTAACATGGCGGTGGTCATTCAAGGTGTCTTTCATCTACAGTAACATATTTTCTGATTCTTTCTGGGGTTCTGCTATTTTTGGATCTGCCTTAGATTTTTCTTCTTTTAGATTCATTCTTTCAAGCTTAGCAATCATTCTAGGGCAATCTAATACTTCATGGTCCAAAGCCTTGCAACAAAGACAACTAGATCTTCCACCAGGACATTTTCTAGCTATATGTCCCGGTCTTCTGCAACTGTAACATAGGGTTAACCCTCGCTTTCTTTTAAATGATCCCCAGCCTCTTCTTTACTATGCACTATGATCATGGTAGTTGGTCTGAAAATTTTTCTTTCTAGGATCCTGCATCCATCTATTAGTCCAACTATTCTTTCTATGCATAGGTATAACATATCTATCATTACTCTTATCAGATCTATTCATATCAAACTTTATTTCATCTAATAATGCCCTAGTTTTCCAGCTAGGACAAAATCTATCAATCATACCTAAATTCATGATTTTAGAAACAAAAATTTCACTTATCTTACTTCTATAGAGCACAAAGCTTTCAGAGTTAAGACTTTTAACTATTCTTATCCTTATCAGAGCACAAAGCTTACAGATCTTACCTCTTTCTTGCAGAAATTTCCACTTTTACCTTTCTTAAGTCACAAAAAACATTCAGATCTTGGTTCTTTTCTTTAGTATCACTCTTTTCTCTTACAGATCTGACCTTTCTTTCTTGTCACAAGGCTTCATAGGTAAAGTAGAGTGTTGCGCACTAGGGCACAAATATACGCACATAGCTTACTTAGTTTCAAGATGAATATTTGCACATAACTTCTTCTTCTCTAGTTCCCAACAATCATAGTTTCAGTCCCGACAATGGAACCATTTGTTGGCACAGGGGCAGACCCAGGGTTCAACACTCAAGAGTGCACCAACAAAACCCTAACTATCGGCCCTTTTGGAAAAACCTACGAAGCAGATGAAGTCTCACCTAAGGTATAGGTAGCATTGGTTGCAGGACTCAGACGTCTGCAACCTTAGCTGGGACACAGATCTGTGAAGACACACTTAACACAACACTTAGCATTAATAGCTCACCTCAAATAAACCCTTATATCGCTTCGTAGATAACACAGAGCGACACAGTATATACTTAGATCTAAGATAGCTCCAACACTTAGCAGCATACAACAAATTAGATTCAGTAGATCAAGCATTAAGTATCTTACATATCAGATCTAACATGCATTCATATCACATAAGAAAAAAGCATCAACATATCTACATAAACACATCAAAGCACTTAGCAACAGAGAGAGAAACAACACATCAAGTCAAGGCACAAAACACAACACATAGAGTTACCATGGTTCACCCCCACCCTGGGGCTACGTCCACAAAGTCTTTTTCTTTATTATCTCGGTCAAGCAGTGATGCAGGAGCATCGCCCACGTCAAGCGAGCCAGCGCAGAAATGGAGGACAGTTGGACAAGCGCCAACACAAATTTTGAAAACACCTTGAAGTTGTTGTGCAATCTTAAATGAAGCCATTAAGAAGAGGTGCACTTGTATAATGTAACTGGACCTTGAGACATTTTCTCTCATCTTTAGTAGGTAGAAGTCATTTAAAGTAGTTAATGCAAGTAGATAGAAATTAATTCTAGATTAGACTATTTGAGAGAGCAAGAGGGAAACGGGATATAGACACCCTCATTGTGTATTGGAACATTATTGAAGCTGGAGAAGAGAAAGAGCATGCAGAGAGCTGTGTAAGAACACCCATGTACATATATTTGGATTAATACAAAGAGGTTGATTCAAATTCATGGTTTCGTGTTTGTTCTCTGTGTATTAATGTTGAATGATATGCTCATGAATGTTTGCTTCCTGTTATACATTTGATTTATATGTTGTGTGTGTGATTTCGTGTTTAAGTCTGAAATCTGAGAGGAAGTAGGAATGAGTTTCAATTGTTTCTCTATCTGAGCCAAAGGTTCCTGTAACGAGTGCAGTTGAAATGTCTGCAAGGAGTGCGTCGATAATAATTCAGGGTTGTGTCTCTGAAGCTCAGATAGTTAAGCTTTTGTCCTCATTTCCCCAAAAGTGCAGTTAGGCACAGGAGCCGTGCAAGGAGTGTGCAGGCCAAGCTAAGCCTCAGAGTTGTGAACCTGAGCAGAGCCTTGAGAGACTGTTTCTGCAGGTGTGTGCAGAGTCAAAAGATTTCACCACTTAGGAAGTTCTAGGAAGTTTTCCGCAAGGAGTGCATGCAAGGATATTCTGAAATCTCAGGAAGGATAAGGCCTTCAAAGATGTGGAGGGACAGTGCAGGGAAGCTATGATTAAAATTTCGTAAGAAGTGTCACAAGTTTGCACATAGGTGGATGAGTTTTGTGGAAGAACACTTAGTCATTTCGCATATTTCTCAAAGGAGGAATGGATGGTCGGTATTCTCCAAAGAGGATTCGCGAATTTTCGTGAGCCGTTAGATCTCAGGAAGGAGCTGGGAAGTTATGGTGAGAATGCCGAAGGGTTCAAAGCTTAGGAGGGGCAAGACCGTAGATCCAAGTCACAAGGACCGTTGGATTTATGCGTGGATTCGCATATCGGGGTTTCATGGGTTAAAACTTCGTAAACTTAGCAACAGGAATCGTGAAATCGTGAATCGTGATATCCTGACGGATAATATAACAATGTGGAGCCACAAGGGTCCGAGTGGTGGACAGGTGGCACGAGTTATCAGAGTTTCATGTCGAGAAGTCCCGAAACATATGCATTAGGGTTCGCGATATTGCGAACTCCGAAACGACTATGGAGTGAAGGCGTTAACAATTCAAACTCACGCGTGTGTCAAAGTTTCGGCATATCGGGATTCGGGGGTCGGTAAAAAAAGTTACTCGACATCGCGATAGAGGAAATCTCGATAGGAGAGGGAAAGGTCAGTGTTGAATGGTTTTCAGGTTTCGGGAATGAGAGAGACCTGCGCTCGACCATTGGATTCGCGAAGTCATGAAGTCTGATCTCCCGATTGTAAAGAGGGGGATCCCATGAGAGTTGTTGTGGGTGCAGATTTCCTGATAGGGAAATAGAAGAACGTCAGAGTTCTTCGGGCCAGTAAAGAGGAGAAGATCCTATGAGTTGACGTGGACCTTCCGACCTGCGGGTTGTGTAGGGAGGGTGTCGATGTCATTTTGGTATCAGAGCCTGATTCTTGTCTGTATATTTCAGGCGAGGGAGGCATAAGAGGTAAAGAGCACTCTGATACATGTCAGTTTGGTATCAGAGCACAAAAAGGTTGTTTGCTTTTTATAGCAGAGAAGAGAATTCACCATGCCACTAAGGAGAAGGGACATGCAGACACCCGATCCAGAGGAGAGGGAAATGCCGAGAAGAAGAGGCATGCAGATGAAAGATACAGCTATGGAGAGAGAGATGCGTGATCTATGAGCTAGACTAGAAGACATGGAGACAATGCAAATACCACAGCCAGTGCAGGGGATCTTAGTGATTCTGAAAGTGAAGTTGAGGTTGAACGAGAAGAAGAAGTTGTAGTTGAAGATGCATCAAACGAACGTTTGATCAATGCTATTTCTAGGATGGGTGCAAGAGAAAAGATGGACATTCCAGTTTATGAGGGAAACTTGGATGCATAGGAGCTTCTAGACTGGATTAGAGCTCTAGACACATACTTTGACTATGAATATGTCGAGGAAGACAAGAAATTCAAGCATGTTGTCACTAGATTGAAGGGACATGCAGCATTGTGGTGGGATGAACTACAAGCTGACAAACGCTGCAAGGGCAAGCAGAAGATCAAGAGTTGGGATAGAATGATCGCGAAGCTGAAGGTGAAATTCATCCCAAGGGACTATGAAATTAATCTATTCAGGAGGATGTAGAACCTGAGACAGAAGCTGATGACAGTGAAAGAATACACGGAAGAATTCTACAAGCTGAACACCAGGGCAGGTCATCGGGAGATCGATGATGAAAAAGTTTCCAGATATATGAATGGCCTGAGATATGATATCCAGGATGAGATGAGCATGGTAACCATCTAAACGGTGGAAGATGCTTATCAGATGGCTCTGAAAGAGGAGGAGAAGCTGAGACGAAAGCAGAGTCAAAGAGGCTGAGGTAGAAGTCAGCCCAAAGGCAAATTAGTTGCCCATAATAGATATCAGAAGCCCAAGGAGGAATGGAAGAAACTTCAGACTCGAACTGAAAGAGGTGGAGCCTCACAGAGAGGGAAATATGATGAACAGAGAGGACAACATAAAGAGCAGAGAGGAGATTATGCTAACAGTAACACTTTTCCTCGTACTAGAGGTAGTGGAAGAGGAAGAGGTGGAGTAATAACATGCTTCACATGTGGGAAGAATGGGCACAAGTCTTACGAGTGTCTAGATAAAAAGAAAGATATTGGAGAAGATCAGATCACCGAAGCACAGAGGCGGGATGTTGAGGCAGAAGACACTGAAGGCGGAAGATTGTTGATGATGCGAAAAGTCCTTTTGACACCTGAGAAGGAGGTGGAGAGTTCAGTCCAAAGGACCAGACTTTCTAGGACTGCTTGCAAGACCAAGGACAGAGTATGCAAGGTCATCATAGATAGTGGTAGCATGGATAATCTTGTTTCTATAGAGATGGTAGAGAAGATAGAGCTAGAGACGACTGATCATCCAAGCCCATACAGAGTTTCGTGGCTACAAAAAGGACACCAGGTAACTGTCACTAAACAATGCTTGGTTGAATTCAAGATAGGAGGATATAATGATAAGATATTATGTGATGTCATTCCTATGGATGTCTGTCATCTATTCCTGGGTAGACCATGGAAATATGACAGAAATGTGATTCATGATGGGAGAATGAACACATACACCCTAGAGAAGAATGGGAGGACACACATGTTGCTTCCAATTAAGGATAAGGAAGTGGAGCTGGAAGTAAGAAACACAATAATTCTCATGAGTGGGACGAAACTCCTTACAGAGGTTAGGAAGGAGGATCCACAGTTCATTGTGGTCAGAAAGCCGAGGATTATTCTGACTAGCACAAGGTTGGATGATTTACCAGAAGAAGTTCAGGAACTACTAGAAGAGTTCGCTAACATCATAGTGGACGAATTACCTCGTTCGTTGCCACCGATAAGAAGTGTGATTCATCATATTGATCTCATACCAGGAGCCAGTTTTCCAAACAAATCCGCATACAGATTGACACCACAAGAGAATGAAGAGGTTAAAAGACAAGTCCAAGATTTGTTGGACAAAGGTTTAGTCAGAGAGAGCTTGAGTCCATGTGTTGTTCCAATGGTGCTCAGTCTGAAGAAAGATGGAGGCTGGAGGATGTGTACTGACTTGAGGGAGATTAATAAGATAACCATCAGGTACAGATTTCCATTGCCGAGGATGGATGATTTGATGGATTGCTTGAGTGGAGCAAATTATTTTTCAAAGATTGATTTGAAAATCGGTTATCACCAGATCCGTATGAGAGAAGGTGATGAATGGAAGACAACATTCAAAACCAACGAAGGTTTGTATGAATGGCTTGTCATGTCATTTGGCTTAACAAATGCACCGAGTACCTTCATGAGGTTGATGAACGAAGTCCTAAGGGAGTTCATTGGGAAATTTATCATTGTGTATTTGGATGACATACTGATCTACAATAGAACAGTGGCAGAGTATCTGAAGCATTTGGCCATAGTGATGCAGAGACTACAACATGAGAAGTTGTTGATAAATATGAATAAATCCTCATTCATGAAGACAGAGCTCATTTACTTGGGGTTTGTTATTTTGGAAAATGAGTTGAGGATGGATATAGATAAGGTGGAAGTAATCAAGAATTGGCCATCACCGAAGAATGTTTTTGAGGTGAAAAGTTTTCACAGATTAACTAGTTTCTATCGATAATTCATTAGGAATTTCAGTGGAATTAGTGCAGCAATGATGGATACAGTGAAGAAAAGACACAAGTATTTTCACTGGAAAAAAGAAGCTGAGAAAATTTTCAATATGTTGAAAAGGAAGATCACGGAACGACTAGTTCAAGTGTTGCCGGATTTCCAGAAGACGTTTCAAGTGAAATGCGATGCAAGCAGATTTGCAATCGAGGCAGTCTTAAGTCAGGAAGACAGACCGATAGCATACTTCGGTGAGAAGATGAATGAAGAGAAATTGAAATACTCCTCTTATGATAAAGAGTTCTATGCTATTTTTCAGGCATTAAAGAAATGGAGGCATTACTTGATCCCGAAGGAGTTTGTCTTGTACAGTGACAATCATGCACTGCAGTTTGTGACTCAACAGGAGAAGTTGAATCAAAAACATGTCAAATGGGTTGAGTATATGCAGAATTTTACTTTTGTGATAAAACATATTTCTGGTACTGCTAACAAAGTTGTTGATGCTTTGAGCAGGAAGTGTTTGTTGTTGCAGGAGTTCCGAGTCAAAACGTTGGGTTTTGATGATCTTAGAGACATGTACACTGATGATCCAGATTTCAAGGAGGTGTATGAATCAGCTGAGAATCTAGTTCTCAGGGATAGAAGCCAATGGATAGAGTATATTATCCAGGAAGGATTATTGTTTAGAGGGAATCAACTGTGTATTCCAAAATGCTCCATGAGGGAGAACTTGTTGAAGGAGAAACACAGTGGAGGATTGGCAGGGCACTTTGGTCATGACAAGACATTTGCAAAATTGAATGAGTCATATTTTTGGCTGGGAATGCGAGCAAATGTCAAGAGATTTGTAGACAGATGTAGAATTTGCTAGCATTCGAAGGGAAGGAAGCAAAATGCAGGTTTCTATCAACCATTGCCCATACCAGAGAGGCCGTGGGAGGCAGTCAGCATGGATTTTGTATTGGGGTTGCCAAGAACACAAAGAGGTTGTGATTCAATATTTGTGGTGGTGGATAGATTTTCCAAGATGACACACTTCATTCCATGTCAAAAGACCAGTGATGCAACTCACATTGCAAACTTGTTTTTCAAAGAGGTCATTCTACTTCATGGGTTGCCGAGGAGTATAATTTCGGATCGAGATACAAAGTTCATAGCACATTTTTGGAGGACCTTATGGAAGAAGCTGGGAACTAACTTGTCATTTAGTTTGTCTTATCATCCTCATATGGATGGACAGGCAGAAGTCATGAACAGAAGTCTGGGAGACTTGCTGAGCATCTTGGTGACAGAACACCATAGCCAGTGGGACCACATATTACCACAGGCCGAGTTTGCTTATAATGGCTCAGTTAACAGAAGCACAGGGCAGAGTCCATTTCAGGTTGTCTATGGGATGCAGCTGAGAGGAATTTTTGAGTTGAGGGATTCATAACAGACTGCGAATAGGATCGCTAGTGCAGAAGAATTCATAGAGGCAATGAAGGAACTTCATAGCCAGGTGAAGGACCGATTGCAGAATTCAAGTCAGGAGTATAAACGCAGAGCAGATCAGCATAGAAGACAACTTTAGTTTGAGGTTGGTGACTTGGTTTTGGCACATTTGAGGAAGGAAAGGTTCTCGAGAGGAACATATAACAAGTTGAAGATGAAGAAAATTGGGCCATATAGGGTCTTAAAGAAATTTGGGGCACATGCTTACGAGATTGAATTACCCGATGGGATCGAAATTTCTCTGATTTTCAATATCTTAGATTTGTACCCATATAAAGCTGGGGAAATAGGAGATGGAATTGAGAAGCCAGTGATCCAGTGGACAAAGCAGATGCCAGTGGCATAAAAACTGCATATGGAGTACATACTAGATAAAAGAGTGAGGAAGAGGACCAGGCGGAAAGAATACTTTGAGTATCTGGTCAAATGGAAGAACCATCTAGTTGAATATGCCAGCTGGGAGACTGAAGTAGAGATACAGAAGCATGGGCAGACTATGCGTGAGCTCATGGACAGGAGCCCATGAAAATTTTCAAGTGAGGGAGTATGATGCAGTAGCATAGCCTACGTCAAGCGAGCTAGCGTGGAAACGGAGGATAGCTGGACAAGCGCCAGCAAAAATTTTGAAAACACCTTGAAGTTGTTGCACAATCTTAAATGAATCCATTAAGAAGAGGCACACTTGTATAATGTAACCGGACCTTGATCCATTGACTCTTGTCCTTAGTAGGTAGAAGGCATTTAAAGTAGTTAATGTAGGTAGATAGAAATTAATTCTAGATTAGACTGTTTGAGAGCGCAAGAGGGAAACGGGATATAGACACCTTTATTGTGTATTGGAACATTATTGAAGAAGGAGAAGAGAAAGAGCATGCAGAGAGCTGTGTAAGAACACCCATGTACAGATATTTGGATTAATACAAAGAGGTTGATTCAAATTCATGGTTTCGTGTTTGTTCTCTGTGTATTGATGTTGAATGATATGCTCATGAATGTTTGCTTCCTGTTATACATTTGCTTTATATGCTGTGTGTGTGATTTCCTGTTTAAGTCTGAAATCTGAGAGGAAGTAGGAATGAGTTTCAATTATTTCTCTATCTGAGCCAAAGGTTCCTGCAAGGAGTGCAGTTGAAGTGTCCGCAAGGAGTGCGTCAACAATAATTCAGGGTTGTGTCTTTGAAGCTCAGATAGTTAAGCTTTTGTCCTCATTTCCCCAAAAGTGCAGTTAGGCATAGGAGCTATGCAAGGAGTGCGCAGGCCAAACTAAGCCTCAGAGTTGCGAACCTGAGTGGAGCCTTGAGAGACTGTTGCTGCAAGTGTGTGCAGAGTCAAAAGATTTCACCACTTAGGAAGTGCTAGGAAGTTTTCCGCAAGGAGTGCGTGCAAGGATCTTCTGAAAGCTCAAGAAGGATAAGGCCTTCGAAGTTGTGGAGGGACAGCGTAGGGAAGCTATGATTAAAATTTCATAAGAAGTGTCGCAAGTTTGCACCCAGGTGGACGAGTTCTATGGAAGAACACTTAGTCATTTCATAGATTTCTCAAAGGAGGAACGGACGGTCGGTATTCTCCAAGGAGGATTCACGAATTTCCATGAGTTGTTAGATCTTAGGAAGGAGCTGGGAGGTTACGGTGAGGACGCCGAAGGGTTCAAAGCTCAAGAGGGGCAGGACCGTAGATCCAAGTCACAAGGACCGTTGGATTTATGCATGGATTCCCAATTGGAGTTTCGTGGGTTAAAACTTCGTAAACTTAGCAACAGGAATCGCAAAATCATGAATCGTGATATCTCGACAGATAATAGAATAGTGTGGGGCCACAAGGGTCAGAGTGGTGGACAAGTGGCATGATTTATCGGAGTTTTGTGGCAAGAAGTCCCAAAACATATGCATTAGGATTCGCGATATTGCGAACTCTGAAACGTTGATGGAGTGAAGGCATTGAAAATTCAAACTCGCGTGTGTGTTAGAGTTTCGGCATCTCGGTATTCGGGGGTCGGTAAAACAAGTTACTCGACATCGCAAGTACCAAAATCGCGATAGAGGAAATACCGATAGAAGAGGGAAAGGTCAGTGTTGAATGGTTGTCGGGTTTCAGGAATTTGAGAGACCTGCACTCGACCATTGGATTCGAGAAGTCATGAAGTCCAATCTCCTGATTGTAAAGAGGGGGATCCTGTGAGACTTGTTGTGGGTGCAGATTTCCCGATAGGGAAATAGAAGAATGTCAAAGTTCCTCGAGCCAGTAAAGAGGAGAAGATCCTGTGAGTTGACGTGGACCTTCTGACCTGTGGGTTGTGTAGGGAGGGCGTCGATGTCAGTTTGGTATTAGAGCCTGATTCTTGTCTGTATATTTCAGGTGAGGGAGGCATAAGAGGTAAAGAGAACTCTGATACACGTCAGTTTGGTATCAGAGCACAGAAAGGTTCTTTGCTTTCTGTAGCAGAGAAGAGAATTCACCAGGCTACCAAGGAGAAGGGACATGCAGACACCCAATCCAGAGGAGAGGGAAATGCCGAGAAGAAGAGGCAGGTAGATGATAGATACAGCTATGGAGAGAGATATGTGTGATCTACGAGCTAGACTAGAAGACATGGAGACAATGCAAAGACGCACAACCAGTGCAGGGAATCTTAGTGATTTTGAAAGTGAAGTTGAGGCTGAACGAGAAGAAGAAGTTGCAATTGAAGATGCATCAAACGAACATTTGATCAAAGCTACTTCTAGGATGGGTGCAAGAGCAAAGATGGACATTCCAGTTTATGATGGAAACTTGGATGCAGAGGAGCTTCTAGACTAGATTAGAGCTCTAGACACATACTTCGATTATGAAGATGTCGAGGAAGACAAGAAATTCAAGCATGTTGTCACTACATTGAAGGGACATGCAACATTGTGGTGGGATGAACTACAAGCTGACAGAAGCTGCAAGGGAAAGCAGAAGATCAAGAGCTGGGATAGAATGATCGCAAAGTTGAAGGAGAAATTCATCCCCAGGGACTATGAAATTACTCTATTCAGAAGGACGTAGAACCTGAGACAGAAGCTGATGACAGTGAAAGAATACATGGAATAATTCTACAAGCTAAACATCAGGGCATGTCATCGTGAGAGCGATGATGAAAAAGTTGCCAGATATATGAATGGCCTGAGATATGATATCCAGGATGAGATGAGCATGGTAACCATCCGAACGGTGGAAGATGTTTATCAGATGGCTCTGAAAGCGGAGGAGAAGCTGAGCCAAAAGCAGAGTCAAAAAGGTTGAGGTAGAAGTCATCCCAGAGGCAAATCAGTTGCCCAGGATAGATATCAGAAGCCCAAGGAGGAATCAAAGAAACTTCAGACCCAAACTGAAAGACGTGGAACCTCACAGAGAGGGAAATATGCTGAACAAAGAGGACAACATAATGAGCAGAGAGGAGATTATGCTGACAGTAACACTTTTCCTTGTACTAGAGGTAGAGGAAGAGGAAGAGGTGGAGTAATAACATGCTTCACATGTGGGAAGAATGGGCACAAGTCTTACGAGTGTCCATATAAAAAGAAAGATATTGAAGCTCACATCACCGAAGCACAGAGGCGGGATGTTGAGGCAGAAGACGCTAAAGGTGGAAGATCGTTGATGATGCGAAAAGTCCTTTTGACACCCAAGAAGGAGGTGGAGAGTTCTGTCCAAAGGACCATACTTTTCAGGACTTCTTGCAAGACCAAGGACAGAGTATTCAAGGTCATCGTAGACAGTGGTAGAATGGATAATCTCATTTCTATAGAGATGGTAGAGAAGCTAGAGCTAGAGACGAGTGATCATCCAATCCCATACAGAGTTTCGTGGCTACAAAAAGGACACCAGGTAACTGTCACTAAACAATTCTTGGTTGAATTCAAGATAGGAGGTTATAATGATAAGATATTATGTGATGTCATTCCTATGAATGTTTGTCATCTATTGCTATGTAGACCATGGCAATATGATAGAAATGTGATTCATGATGGGAGAATGAACACATACACCCTATAGAAGAATGGGAGGACACACATGTTGCTTCCAATTAAGGATAAGGAAGTGAAGCCGAAAGTAAGAAACATAGTACTTCTCATGAGTGGGAAGGAACTCCTTATAGAGGTTAAGAAGAAGGAGGATCCACAGTTCATTGTGGTCAGAAAGCCGAGGATTGTTCTGACTAGCACAAGGTTGGATGATTTACCAGAAGAAGTTCAGGAACTACTGGAAGAGTTCGTTGATATCATAGTGGAAAAATTACCTCATTCGTTGCCACCGATAATAAGTGTGAGTCATCATATTGATCTCATACCAGGAGCCAGTTTTCCAAACAAAGTCGCGTATAGATTGACGCCGCAAGAGAATGAAGAGGTTAAAAGACAAGTCCAGGATTTATTGTACAAAGGTTTAGTCAAAGAGAGCTTGAGTCCATGTGTTGTTCCAACAGTACTCAGTCCGAAGAAAGACGGAGGCTGGAGGATGTGTACTGACTCAAGGGAAATTAATAAGATAACCATTAGGTACAGATTTCCATTGCCGAGGATGGATGATTTAATGGATTTCTTGAGTGGAGCAAGTTATTTTTCAAAGATTGATTTGAAAAGCGGTTATCACTAGATCTGTATGAGAGAAGGTGATGAATGGAAGACAACATTCAAAACCAACGAAGGGTTGTATGAATGGCTTGTTATGCTGTTTGGCTTAACAAATGCACCGAGTACCTTCATGAGGTTGATGAATGAAGTCCTGAGGGAGTTCATCGGGAAATTTGTCATTGTGTATTTGGATGACATACTGATCTATAGTAGAACAGTGGTAGAACATCTGAAGCATTTGGCTACAGTGATGCAGAGACTACAGCAAGAGAAGCTGTTGATAAATATGAAGAAATCCTCATTCATGAAGATAGAGTTCATTTACTTGGGGTTTTTTATTTCAGAAAATGAGTTGAGGATGGATCCAGATAAGGTGGAATTAATCAAGAATTGGCCATCACTGAAGAATGTTTTTGAGGTGAAAAGTTTTCATGGATTAGCTAGTTTCTACCGAAAATTCATTAGGAATTTCAGTGGAATTAGTGCAGCAATGATGGATACGGTGAAGAAAAGACACAAGTCTTTTCACTAGACAGAAGAAGCTGAGAAAAGTTTCAATCTGTTGAAAAGGAAGATCACGGAACGACCAGTTCAGGTGTTGCCGGATTTCTAGAAGATGTTTCAAGTGAAATGCGATGCAAGCGGATTTGCAATCGGGGTAGTCTTAAGTTAGGAAGACAAGTCGATAGCATACTTCAGTGAGAAGTTGAATGAAGAGAAATTGAAATACTCCACTTATGATAAGGATTTCTATGATATTGTTCAGGCATTAAAGAAATGGAGGCATTACTTGATCCCGAAGGAGTTTGTCTTGTACAGTGACAATCATGCACTACAGTTTGTGACTCAACAGGAGAAGTTGAATCAGAAACATGTCAAATGGGTTGAGTATATGCAGAATTTCACTTTTGTGATAAAACATATTTCTGGTACTGCTAACAAAGTTTTTGATGCTTTGAGAAGGAAGTGTTTTTTGTTGCAGGAGTTTCGAGTCAAAATGTTGGGTTTTGATGATCTCAGAGACATGTACGTTGATGATCCATATTTTAAGGAGGCGTATGAAGCAGTTGAGAATCCAGTTCTCAAGGATAGAATCCAATGGATAGTGTATGTGGCACGAGTTATTGGAGTTTCATGGAGAGAAACCCCAAAACATATGCATTAGGATTCACGATATTGCGAACTCTGAAATGTCGATGGAGTGAAGGCATTGAAAGGTCAAACTCGCGTGTGTGTCGGAGTTTCGGCATATCGGGATTCAGGGGTCAGTAAAACAAGTTACTTGACATCGAGAGTACCAAAATCGCGATAGAGGAAATCTCGATAGGAGAGGGAAAGGTCAGCGTTGAATGGTTGTCGGGTTTCGAGAATTCAAGAGACCTGCACTCGACCATTGGATTCATGAAGTCGCGAAGTCTGATCTCCCGATTGTAAAGAGGGGGATCCCGTGATAGTTTTTGTGGGTGTAGATTTCCCGATATGGAAATAGAAGAACATCAGAGTTCTTTGGGCTAGTAAAGAGGAGAAGATCCTGTGAGTTGACATGGACCTTCCAACCTGCGGGTTGTGCAGGGAGGGCGTCGACGTCAATCATTTATAGCACAGAGTTTCAGTGATCCTTACTTCGCATAGGAAAAAAGATCTGCGCATCTCGCTAGATCCTTCTTCCTTGTGCCAAAAGCACAGAGTGTTATCCGCATTTTTGGTTATCGGGATGATAACATGATCATGTCATGGTGATAGAAGATCAAACTCTTCATTAAGAACATTTTCCAGAAGAAGGTTACATTAATCATTTTCTCA
>JZKD02S2051166.1:308021-321282 GCA_000966675.3 Picea glauca | reverse complement strand
TATATAGCCCCAAATTTATTTTCAAAAATATATATATATAACCCTTATCCCACATATATTTTTGAGGGAAGAGCATGGAAATCCATTTTCGCTCCTTAAAATTCGAACCAGATCCTCCCATTCGCCTCAATTTTCTGGTAATGAAAATGATTCAGAGGTTTTCCGCCCCCATTTTCTGGTAATGGAGATGATTCATAGGTTTTGCGCCCCCATTTTTTGGTAATGGAAACGATTCAGAGGTAATTTTCCCTAGTTTTATGGTACTGGCAATGATTCATAGGTAGTTTTCCATGGGTGCCCTCAAATCACAAGTGGAGAGGCCCCGCAGTTATCTTACCTTATGTATTTTTCCCTAGTTTTATGGTACTTGGGCGTGATGGCATTTTATCGCTAATAGTAGGTTTTCGTTGTATGTTTGTAGTCCTATAGATTTAAATGACACACGAGTTTAGCTCATTTCCATTGATGGGTTGTTATGCTTGCCTTCCGTGCTCCTAACCTTCGATACTTTTTATGCAAGCCCATCTCATCCATTATGGCATCAAGGACCTCAAAGCCCAATAGAGGAGGGGGGAGACCCAATTCCAATTCAAGACAGTCCTCACAATCTCATTCTCGCCCATGGAGAGAAAGAAGCCCGACAGCCCCATTTCAAGGAGATCATCAGAGCTCAACAATATGTGAAGATAACAGAACTGATTTCACTACAAACAACAACATTGACTCTTCAAGAGGATTCATACTTTCTCAACCTCATTATGCTCAACCTCATTATGCCCAACCTAATGATGTTTACTATTATACATCCTATGCAACTGTTCATCTTCAATCAACACCAACTCCTACTGCAGGACATTATATGATCAACAACAATTATCATAATAGTCATGTGCCTTGCATACATACATCAATACCTGCCCCACAGATTCAAAGGCCCTCCAATCATCCCCAAAGAAGTGGGATTTGGAGAAGTAAAAGTCAAGGAAAAGTGGTGAACTCTAAAGAACATGTCGTCAAATGCACCGGACAAGGTAATCCCTGTATTCATTCAATAGTCCCACTAAAAGATTGATTGCTGTAGTGGATTGCCCTAAATATACAATGCTTTGCTTTCGGTTTCTGTGTTTATCCAATGATAATGCAATGCCTATTAGTTTTCCTTGGTTATTTGTTTTCCCATTTGGCTTTGTTACTTTCTACTTCTGCCCATTTGGTTATGGTGCATTTTACTAGCCGTGAGAATTTTTCGTTGGCTTCTGTGGCAATGGCTATTCAGTTTCTATATGTTTTGATTTTCTGATATGCCCATTTGGTTATTTTTCCCATGTTGTTCTAAGAAGTCTCAGTTTGCATCTATGACAATTTCTATTTGGTTTCTATGTGTTTTAGTTTGCTGATATGCCTATTTGGTTATTCTTTCCCATGTAACTGTGAGAAGTTTTGGTTTGCATCTTGCAGCAACACCTATTTCGTTTCAATGTGTTTACGTTAGCTGATATGTTAATTTAGTTATTTTTCCCATATATTTGTGAGAAGTTCTAGTTTGCATCTGTAGCAATGGCTATTTGGTTTTGATGTGTTGTAGTTTACCCATTAGGTTTTGATGTGTTTTTTTTTTGCATCTACTCCAATGCCCTTTTGGGTTTTGATGTCTTTTCAGCTCCGGAGTGTCTAGTTTCCCTAATGGAGAACACAGATTTGATCCCAGGACCCGATACTTCTTCCTTGACTGATTTTAGAATGGTTATTCCTGCCCTCCCAAAATTTCTACCAAGTGAAGAAATAGACAAGGATTTGGCCACAAATCCTGTGCCTCTCATGGTTGTAAGGAGACCTGATTCTGGAGGAAAAGAAGGGGCTCTGATACAACTTATTGCTAATCATTTGTTTGTTCAATTCGAGCCTTCACAACAGATCTTCCATTATGATGTGGATATTTTTCCACAACCATCCAAGGAGGTGGCTAGGCATCTGAAACGATAATTAGTTGAATAAAACTCCATTCTTCTATCCAATGCTCTCCTTGCTTTTGATGGTTGAAAGAGCTTATACAGTGCTGCTGAATTTTAGAAGGAGAAAATGGATTTTGTTGTTTCTTTGCCTATAAAATCTGCAAAGGCATTTTGGCCTTTAATGTTGAAGCGCATCAATTATCTGGTTTTGAT
Organism: Picea glauca; assembly: GCA_000966675.3. Lineage (NCBI taxonomy): Eukaryota > Viridiplantae > Streptophyta > Pinopsida > Pinales > Pinaceae > Picea > Picea glauca. The sequence goes on along the minus strand of JZKD02S2051166.1, from coordinate 319,117 downwards.
TGTGAAGGAGGAGCCAGTAGCAGAGATGAGAAATTGTTCAAGGCAAGCCTTAAGATTTCTTCAAAGCTTGATGGGAAGGACTTGAACGAGTTTCTAAAGAATAAAAGGGATCATGTGGCTCTTCCTTAGGACTTTATACAAGCATTGGATGTTGTTCTTAGAGAAAACCCAACAAAAAAATGCTTTCTTGTAAGCAGATCCTTGTATTCCAGCTCAATGGGAAGTGAAGTCATAGGGGGAGGAGCAGTTGGATTAAGGGAATTTTTTCAAAGTCTTAGAGCTACTCAGCAAGGTTTGGCCTTGAATGTATATTTTTTTGTTACTGCATTTCATGAAAGCATTGGTATAATTCCATACCTCCATAAAAGATATGAATTTCTACATGATCTTGAATTTAAGAATTCAAGAGTGTTGTTTGCAGAAGAGAAGAAAGAAGTAGAAAAAACTCTGAATAATATGAAGGTCTTTGTTTTCCATAGAGCCATCGATCAGAGGTACAGAGTCCAAAGCTTGACTGATGAAGTTACATATGCTCTTACATTCAAAGATAGGGATGGAAATGATATCAGAGTCATTGACTACTTTAAGGAGCATTATAATCATTATATTGAATATGTAAACTTGCCCTGCTTGCAAATAGGCAGAAGAAAACCTTTTTACCTTCCCATGGAGCTCTACGTTGTTTGTGAAGGTCAAAAATTCCTTAGAAAGCTCTCAGATGATCAAAATACTAAGATTTTAAGAATGGGTTTCCAAAAGCCCCGTGAAAGGCAAGTTATGATCAAGGGAGTTTTGGGAGGATCAATTGGACCTAGAAGGTAAATCCCAAGTTGCCCAAGCATAAGAAAATTCCATTTATCTATTGCTTGTTGAGTCTATTATATTTTTTCTGAGTGCTATTTATTTGTTCCCTTTTGCAGTGGGAACTATGGTAGAGAGTTCAATATTTACATATCTCAGGAAATGACCAAATTGAATGGAAGAATTCTTCAACCACCAAAGCTGAAGCTTGGGAATGGTGGTCAAGTTAAGGATCTTACTCCATTTCGACAGGATAGACAGTGGAATTTGCTAGAAAGTCATGTGGTTGAAGGAAGAATTATAGCAAGATCGACATTGATCAGCTTTAGTGGAAATGTTGAACAATGGAGTAATGTAGGCAAGTTCATTGTGGGACTGGCTCAAAGGTGTGCTCAACTTGGAATATCCCTGAATAGATCTACTATTGTGCACCCTCATTTTGAAAAAAATGCAGACACTAGAGAATGCAAATCTTATGGAAGAAAGGATGAGAAAAATATATGATAGTGCATCTAGGAATCTGGAGCTATTAGTGTGCGTCATGGAAAGAAAGCATAGAGGATATGCAGATTTAAAGAGAATCTATGAGACTAGTATAGGACTTGTGACACAGTGTTGTCTCTACTCACATTTCTACAGTCTTTCTTCACAATATCTCGCAAATTTGGCCTTGAAGATAAATGCCAAGGTGGGTGTAACTTGGAAGTACCGTGGCACTCTACAATCCACTTCCCAGGCAGCTTCCTCGATTGTTCAGTGAACCTGCCATATTTTTTGGTGCAGATGTCACTCATCCACACCCCATGGATGACAAGAGTCCTTCTATTGCATCTATTGTAACTAGCATGACCTAGCCGGCTGCAAATAAATATGTGGCTCGTATGAGGACACAAGCACACAGGAAAGAAATAATTGAGGGATTGGGAGAAATGGTGGGAGAGTTGCTAGAAGATTACAAAGATTACTTTAAGTGCAACCTTTCCTAACTTCTTGAAGATGGGTTCAAGTAATGATGTTTTGAGATACTGATTAACATCTTCGTTTACTTCAAAATTGGAAACATATCCGCATTTCCTACTAACAAAATAGGCACATACCTCTCTGCATGATTTTGAACCAAGCAATGAAAACAATTTCAAGATAAGTGATTGATTGCTAGTGTCAAGGGTGAAAAAGAAATCACTTAGATCAGTTTCTTGTCTACTTTTCACGAAGGAATAAAGTGCACAGATCACATATATAAGATTCTTTACAACCAAATCACTCATGCCTTCATCAAGAAGATCTATATCAAGTCGGTGACAAAAGGATACATCTAATAAGATGGGTCTGCTAGGCTGCAAAAGCATCGCAGTTTTTTCGCTTGAAATGTTTGTCCAATTCCTTGAATTTATTTCAGATGAAAAAGCAGTAAAGTATGTAGCTATAAGACGACCACCTAGATTTCGTAACCACATGAGTGGATGAACTAGAAGCAAACAAATTAAATCCCATATTTCTTGCACAAACTGTGGTTGGGAAAAACTAGGGGAACCAATGTTACTATTTAAAAGAAACACGTCTTGCAAATGCATTCAGACAGATACAAAGGAATTCGATTAATCTTTCTCATACGAAAACACAAAGATTGAGGACAGAGATGCAGGTTCTCTCTAATTCATCAAAAGACCAAACAAGGATGCCATCAAACAGGTTAAATATTGTGAAACTTGAGTGTTTCCTTGAATCTATATGGTCCAAGGAATCACTGTTAACAAAATAAAGTGCAATCATGCTATTCAACATAAGTTCACAAAGGGTCTTTTGAGAAATGGGTTTCAGAAATGGCTTCATACTTGTCCACTCTGCATCTTATTATTTTGTTTATACTTAAATCCTTGAAAGTTTCCTCTGATTATGATGAAAAAGGAAAGATAATATTGTTGCCAAAAGTTGTGTTTGTAAAATATTACTATCAAGTTTTAACAGTCAAGATAATATCTATGAGGGGGCTGCACTGGGAGTCCCTGTGTTGCAAGAGAACACTCCTAGCAATCTCACTCCACTCTAGAACTGAACTTCTGTTAAAATGCAGTATGTCTGTCCTCAGGAGTGCACTCTTGAAATACTCCAGATTGGGAGCATTTTTGGGAGCACATTCACTTGCACTCCCCAAAGAATTTCATAAGCATGCTCCCTCAAGTGCTCCAGGGAAATGCTGCAAAATTTGTGCAATCCGAGGTGCCCTCATGAGACTTCTCTAGGCCTTGATAGGTCCCACACCTTCAAGGAAGAAGGTTTAGACATGTTGGAACACCTACAACTTCATCCACGATGTGAAGAAATGGGTTGAATCTAGATCAACAGATAGCTTGGTTCTTGTAGGACAATTTGGAGGGGTTGGAGGCCACTACTATTGATTGGATGATGGTTGTGTTCAAATTCCAGGCCCATCCCTTAATACCAACAACACTCCAGCAGCTTCAGCTTCATGAGTTTGGAAAATTCCTTCTCTACACTTTGAAGCAAATGTATACTATTGTAATGAAGTTGTACAGGTATGGCCACAATGTTTGTTTTTCCAATATAAACATAACTGTTATTTTAATTTATTTTTAAAGTAAAAAGCCAGGTCATGATTCCAATTCATGACCCTTCTTAAGATTATATATATTGATGGGACATTGAAACTGTTCAAACTTTTCACATATCAAATAGCTAAAAGTAACTATGTACTACATTCTCTCCTTGGCTTTTAAGTTTTTGTTTTTGACTGATTTAATTTGTATCTTTGTCCTTGGCTCTGTGCTTCCAATTCGAGATATAGACAAAAGCTCATAAAATATTCTTGGAAGCTCCTACATTTGAAAATAGTCAAGACTCAATATATGGAAAACTACCTTATAATTGGATTTGCAGAATCCAAAATAACTAAATAAATCAAATTATTCCAGGACAAGCTTAAACTAACACAGCACGATGGTCACAACTCAAGCTGGTTATTAATGGATAAAATTGTCAGTTAATTTTTCACTGTTATGAACTTCCACTGTTTGCATCCATCATCTGTATTGAAATTCAAAGCCAAAAAACACTTCTTCTAATATGGCTTCATTGTATGGCACTTCTGTGTACTTTCTTTGTATGTGTCACAATTTGAAAATGATGAGTATTCTTTTAAGATAACTTCCAGCTTGAGATACAAATCTAAGTGGGTGCAAGTCTGCTACTCGAAAATGCTTCAAAATAATTTATTTAGAAGACTTCTAAAATAGAGTTTAGTTTATCTTCCTTTAAATTTTTCAATAAACAACACCAGACTTAAGGGATAGATCTAGCATGATATTCTTTTAGTAATTTCCATATCTGTAAACTAACAAATAGATGAAAGTTTGAAATACAAAATTTTTAAATGGTTGCAAGGAGGTACCCGTTCCTAGCAACTATGGGGCATATGGGGTCAAACAGGGATCAATGGGATAACTCTTTCAAATGATGAAATACCACAAATTGTAAGTCTAATCCAACGTTTTCCTTGTTGCCTTACACGTAGAAAATTAAAGGGATCTCACAAGAAAAGATGATATCCAACTAATATGGGTTTTGTATTTATGCATGCATGAAATCAAGTGTAGAATAACACAGATTGACATAAAATCTCCAATGGAAAATACAAAATGTAGTATTACCTGGTTTAACATCCCATAGAAGTCATCCAAATAATATCATTAGCATAAGAGATCATGAAATTGTAGAAGAGTCATCCCCATTCAATAGATCGCTTCAATCAACCATCCATAAAGTGCCAAAGCAAGTAGAACAACTATACTATAAGATCACTCCTTACTCCTACAAAACTCTAAAGAAGACATTCTAAAAGCAAGGGTAGTGTTGTATAGCATCATATATGTGGGTAAAACAAATGAAATCTTGTGGATATGAGAGTAGAAGGCCGAGATAGAAAGAAGAAAAAATTTCAAACTGCCCAAAATAATAAAGAGCTTGGTAAGATATGCATTGATAACCACTTCTTAATTTGAACAGATACTTTACTTTTATGAAAAATTAATTTGTTTACAAAAAATCCAGACTTATTTTATGAGAAGCTAAGTTACCAACTTGATCTGTTAATCAAAGTTTCGTTGTTACTTTACAATTACCTATGGAGTACTTGTTCTTTCTTTTGTTTTCCAACCACTTGTAGAAACAATCGATCTGAATTGAAGAAGAGTGTTGACATTCACACATCATCCGGGAAATCCACTTGGTAACAAAATATTTTTCCAAATTGGGAAGAATGTAGTTCTCATCTAATAGATAAGCCATCTTTCTTAGCTCCTTCAACTTATCATTTGAATACACCTAACCTACCAAATTTATAGGTGGATTGAATGGTGSTTMTTTCTATTCTTCACWYTRAAATGGYAATTAGTGGAMRCAATCTTCCTDSGAAACTCCAACRTGYTAATGCCTTTTCTGACCAATTTTGAAAATGTTATTGGGTGGTCCAAGGACCAAAACCCCCCAAACCCTAATGTAAGATAACTATACCATCTAAACCACTTATCCACCCATTGAATTCTCAATATCTCAATGCTTTTGAATATTGGGGTGGTATCCTAATGTTTTCTCTTCTTTCTTATTATCATTGTTCGAGTCTTTGAAGGGAACCTCTAGTTTTCAACAATTCTTGTTTTCATTACACTTGTAACATTTTATTTCCTGCTTCCACATATCATCTGGATTATAGATATTACTACCATCATGCATATTTATGTATGGATTTGCACCTCTTTTCATTATATCTATTAAGCTTTCCATTATTTCTAAGTCTTGAAGCATATCACAATGTGAGGAGAAATTTGGGAGAAAGTATTAGAGTATCTTTGAAATCTCAAGGGCAATAGAAACTAAAAGTGACCTGCAATGGTTGAGTGAAATATATGAGTATGCCACCATAGATCCCACCCCAACTGCTCAGATTTCACAACAAACAAGGCCTCCTTCCCAAAAAAGAGAAACTTCTAGAAAGGGCAACAAACCAGAATAGAGGGATAACTGCATTTGGTTATTTTCCACACAAGCGAGCCTAATTTTTTTGCATCACCAACAGGCTGCAAAAAATCAGAGAGCATGCCCTAGAGGGTTATAAAAGAAATTCCCAACAACTGGACAAAGGATCAAGATTTTTCATACTGGCAAGTTACAAAATTTTCAAGGGAGTTCAACCAACATTTGTATCCTAGGGCTTGGGGTTAGGGATAATCAACATTGTTTTTAGTCTTTCTCTCTTACTCATTCTATGTCTCTCTCTCTCTCTATAAGTGTTATTTGAAGCTCCAACCTGTGAGAAGGAAAGAAAGAGGCCCAAGATTGAGACTTTATAGTCCCCATATGGTGGCCTCCATTGTAATTTAAAGAATTGTTAAGTTTTATTGTGTAGACGAGACTGAGGCAAAGTTACCACTAATGAAATAATAAGATTCAAACAAAGTTATGTTGGTTTCCATTCATATTTTTTTCTTCATGGTGTTGAATAAATCAATGGATTTTCTTTTTCCTTACCCATCTATCTCATGAACATGTTTTATAGGAATGTATGGTTTTCCCTCTTTTTATGTGCATAATTCATGTTCTGTTCATTTACCTTCCAAAGATTGAAAGTGTGATTAAGACACCCTTTTCCAGACTATTTGTTTGATACTATGTTTGGAAATCCTAAATAGTTTGGTTTCCTCGGTCAATTTAAAAATATCACAACTCCTTTCAAAAACCATAGTAGAGACGAACTCCATGCACCGTAGGTCTTTGTTATAAATACAGTCTGAGCTTCATAGTTAAATAAGTTATTCTCAGGTGATAGACGAGAGAATTATTTCTTAGGAAATATTGAGGGTACCCCCCCTTTGGCCCAAGGACTAGCTCGAAGGCCTAGAGTGGTGCACGAAGGTGCATCCTGCACACTACGCCCTGCAATTTGGCCCCTTTGTGAAGAGGGGAAAATCTGATGGACAACAGATATGACAAAGGAATTACATTAAACCATGCAATGATACCCTTTCTTGCCCCAACCAGATCAAGGCAGGGATTATGACAATCCAAAACTTGCACAGGAAGGTTCTTCTGCTACAGAGAATATTGCATTGTTGGTCCCAACCAGGTCATTATGTCTTTGCCAACTCCAACCGGATGAAGAGTAGAACTATGTATCAAGACCTCCTTGCTAGGCAAACTAGATCAAGGGGCAAGATACTCTTATTCAATCACAGTGGTAGCAAGGTTTCCTTCATACATCTCTCCTTGCATGTTTCCAATACTAATCATACAAAGTTGAAAACATGCAGGTTGACAATGTGTGAAGAACTCTACATAAGGGGTTGATAGACTGTACCAAACAAAATTATCTTCTTCCCAAAATCTCATAATTTGAAAGCTCCCTCTTTCATGTAGAAGGGTCAAAATAAAGAGGTAAGGTGGGTTGTGGAGGTAAGTGAAGAAAAATGAATTTTATGCGAATTTATTCCTAAGCAAGAGAAATAACTGGATCTCACTGCATTTTTCATATTGTAGTCCTCTGTTGCAATCCTAAGGCAACCCAACTCATTTTTCATTGGTCTTCCATAATTGGTAAACTGAACCTTATAGGGGCACAAAGTTTTAAACTATGACTTTACTTCCTTGTGGTTTTCAGCATCAAGTAACTACCTTAGTCTGTTGGGGGATTTTTAAAAATTCATGTACTTAATTGAGACCCGATTTCAATCAGATCTACCCCCTTTGAGGATGATGCTACCCGTCAAATTTCAACTTGTGGAATTTTTTATGATATTGATGTCAAGTGTACTCTTACTTGATTGGGGAAGTTCTCTCTTTTTTCTAATTGACAACAACTCTATCTCATCCTACTAGGTAGATTTGGTCTTCATGTACAACACTTGATATTGTTGCAATACTACCTAYTGATTTTGGTATSAGTTCTTCTACASTGAGGATCAAGGSTCCCTCACTCGRTTCTTCATCTRAAAAAKATGCCTCAAACATGTTCAACTAGTCTGTATTTACAKTAAAAGGTGTTCTCGTTGATCTTTTCCAKAATCTTRAAATGCCCATGACAGATGGATTTCACCATCCTRTTCAGCCACMTGAATCTTTTCTCTAATAGATGCAGCCACTTGGTCTCCAATTTGGAAGTTATGTATTTTGGTGCTTATCATACTTGTCCTTATACTTTGCTTGTGGATTTTACAAGGATTCTTGTACACGTTCATGTGTATATCTTATCTTCTCTATGAAGTTCATAGATTTTTCATGTTCCTCATCTTCATGGTTGTTGCAGCCATATGAAACTAGAAAAGAAAAATCAAAAGGTGTTTGTGGAAGAAAATTTAGACAAGTCTCAAATGGAGATACATGAGTCGATCCATGAATTGCTCAGTTATAACAATTCTATATGTATGGTAGACTTTCATCCCAAGCCTTGGGATGTTCTTGGTTAGCCCCTCGCAATAAATGCACCAGAGTCTAGTTTACAACCTCAAACTGCCCATCCAGTCCCAGATGAAAATAAACCTTCACTTTAGTTTAGTGTCTAGCCAGGTCCAAAGAATGGACCAAAAGCTGCTCAGGAATCAATAGTTTTTGTCAGATGTAATGGGATTAGGCAAGCCAAAGTTTACTGATAAATTCATGAAAAAAAACTTCACTACTTACTATTCCTATCTCCTTATCATCTCATGACATAGAATAATTATTGCTATTTTGTTAAACATCTAGCACACAGTTGTTTCCTTAGTTCTTGGGAAATCTTGTCAGGAAATCCATTGAAATACTTTCCATGGCCTTGGTAGGACTAGTAGCGGGTGGTGCAATCCCAAGTTCCAATTTACTTGCTTGGATATGCTACACATATTACAACCTTGTACAAACTTCTCCGCATTTTTCTGCATGCATAGCTAACACATGTATTGAAATGAACAAAGTTCATTTACTAAGGAATATCCAATATAAGGACAACATGCATAAATCCATATAGAATCACCAAGTTTTTAAAAGATTTTATAATTCAGTGAAAAATTCACCAAGATTTTACAAGATTATATAATTGACTAAAAGATTTGCCAAAAAATTATATATACATATTATATAATTGATAAAATAGCCTTCATTTTTTCCTATGTATCATGGGGATTCGCCCATTTATTATATATACAAATTTAGGGGGGGTTCTTAAAATCACCCCTGATCTTGCACTTATCCCCTTACAATATGAACAGGGCATTTACAACACTTTCACTTAGCTCTGCAATTTAACCACATAGATCAACCAAAAAATCTCTTCTTACAACACCTAGCTAAATATTTATACATTACAAAAGTGGGCCTAAACATGGGTAAACCCATGGGCCGACATCCCTTTCCCATTACATTAATCCAAAAACCCAAAAAGGACCTAAAGTGGGTTGAGATCCCGTGATCTCTTCTTTGCTTGGTGCTTCATCTTTCGTACTTCTTTCAATAGGGCGTCGAAGTCCCAAAAACGATCAACTATGACCAAGTGTTCCTCAAAACTTGGTCAAGGGCCAACAACCCTTGAAGAAAGCCTCGTAGCACAAAGGTTTGGGTAATGGACCCAATAATTTTTTATGTAAATATGACTCATTATTTTTTTTTCATGGTTGATAAGAAGTAAATATGGATGAACTCCAAAGTGGCCCTCTTATGGTGAAATCCCTCACGGGAAGACGCTTTGCAGAGTAGGAGAACCCATGCTTAATTGTGAAATAATGAGATGAAGGACAATGAATTAGTCAAGGAAACTATCCTATATGGATAGTGCTTGTCATGCCATTTCTGGTGGTATGTGGAATGTCACATAACCCCTCACATCTTGAGAGTTATGGCCTTACGAAGTTGGAGGACCCTCACATGTCATCTAGAAGCCCCAAAAGGTCAAAGTAGTCAAACTGGTTTAAGGGATTTTAGAAGGTAAATAATAAAGTGAATTGATGAGTGCACTATAATTCAAGTGAATACAAAATAAATGATTTAAATAATAAATTTAATGGAGAAATTAGAAATGGGTTAACCCTAAAATAAGGAAAGTGGGCAAAGTGACCTAGAGGATGTTTTTAAGGAAGCCACTTGGAGAGTATAAATAAGAGGGTAGTCTCTCTCATTTTAATCACACTTGAGAATATTGAATATATATAGGTGTCTGAGGTAACCAAGGATATCTAAGCCTAAATTTTGAGGGAAGGTGATGAAAATAAGGTCAAAATGCAAGGAAGGATAAATTCTTTTGATGGTGCTTTCTAAGGTATGTTATTTACAGGTCATCTCACCATTTTCGCTTTAAACTTTTTTCTATAATGAATCCGACCATGGAATTTCTATGTCATTGATTAAACATACCTAAGTATCTTTGGTAACAAATTAATCTTGTGGGTCATTGTATTTTGGGAGTTACACTCCATCGAAAATAGGGTTTGTGGCTAGTCTTAAAACTAGTCAAAAATAGGTGTTTCGAGTAACAACGTCATAACCTATTCATAACAGATCCAAATTTAGTGAGACAAATTTTTTTGGTTAGGGTAAAGTCTATAGTATGCTTTGTAACAGTTTTAGATCAATTAAATGAATATTTTGTGTAGGGCACACTCTACAAGATCGCTCTCTAGAATAAGACAGAATTCAGCAAGGCAGAGATGATTTTAGGGGCTAAATTTCGCTCATGGGCTAATTTTCCATGGTTTTTCCCAAAAAAAGATTCTCTATTCTAAAAATGATTCGCCCAAATTCTATAGGATAAAATTATTTTACCTTAAAAATCGCCAAAATTTTATACAAACAATATAGAATCCTTAGAAATTTGAATTTTTTTACAAAAATATTGCCAAACATTTAGAGTTGGAATATGAAGGATTACTAAGATTCGCCAAGGTTTCTACATTTTAAAATAAATTTCCATCCTTAAAATCATTCCTGCAGCAAGGTATGCCATTTTAGCTATAACTCCTTTTCTAAGAGGTTCCAAGTAGTGACATATAGAGGAATTGCATAAAACACATTGAAGAACATTGTGCATCAGTTTCAAATCTTTATACATTACAGGTTCAAAGTTATGATTACTTCAAGTTAAGGTTGTTGACTAATACAAAACTAGGCATGTGAGACTAAAGAAAAGTTTGATGAAAATGCTAGCCTCTTGTTGTTAAAGTTAAGGAAGGTTTGCAAGAATGTGATCATATACACCAGGTCTATTACAGAGCTACAAATAAGATTTGGATGATGAAATTGATGAGGGATTTTGGTTGAGG
>JZKD02S2051166.1:286368-307971 GCA_000966675.3 Picea glauca | reverse complement strand
GCATGGTTGATGCACTTGTTTATGGTACATGTTGATTACAGGTTGAGGTACAGGTTGATGCATGGTTGATGCATGGTTCAAATTTATTGGTACAGGTTTACAGTGGTATATCTCAAAGTGATAGTGTGAAAGTGGTTCCATCATTCTACTTCTACTTCAAGGTAGAAGGACGGGGCAAGGACTGGTGGTTGTAGCCACCTTCTGGTTGTAGCCAGAGAACATAGGGGGTTGTAGCCTCCTTCTAGTTGTAGCCAGAGAATTGGGGATTTGGAGCTTCCCTCAGGTTGTCGCCTAAGAAACTAGGGGGTTCGAGCCTCCTTCCAGTTGCAGCTGGAAAACAATGGAAGTTGGTGCTTCCTATGAATGTAATTCTTCAAGACATATAAGAAAAAGCATTTCATGGTTTTCTCCCGATTTAGGTTTCCACGTAAAACACTAGTGTACTGTGTATGTATGTGATTGTTTATTTCTTACTTCTCATTATTGGATAATAATTCTACATTGATATAACATTTGAAGAAAAAGGATTATAATTACGTTATTACTGATTCACCCCCCCTCTCAGTAATCCAACAATATTTAGTGCATTCCTCATCCTCAAACTTCATTATAAATGATGCATTGTAAGTGTATTTGGGGTAGGAGTTAATTTGTACATTACTTGAATGTCCTCGAGTCTTAAAGATTCGGAAATGGTATTCTAGTGACTGCAGATGGTTCTCATTGGGATATACACGTGTTCTAAGTCCCAACTTATCATATCAGTACATGGCATTAATATCAGTCAAGAAACAACTTTTTGTAGTTCATACTTAGCCACATTCCTTAACTTAGCTGAAAATATATCATCTTATTCTTCCACTGAATCATCAGAACAAAGAGAAATTTCCTACTCCAAAATGTCATAAACTTGCTTCCAAGTTTTAATGGCATATGTCGCTCGAGAAGTAGTGTCTGAAAGTATATATGCATTTGGGTTCAATTCCACAACCAATGAATCCTTCTTATTTCCTACTTTACGTGGCACCATGATTTTAAAAAGTTAATGATAACCCTCCTGTCAGAAGTAAAACCTGTGATCTAAAAAAATGTTGAATGTGAAAATCTCAGATGCTAATGGAAAAAACGCTTTGAAGTTTGAAATGCCTTTATTTACAAAAATATGAATGTCTAGTTATCCTTGCATTAATCTATTGACAGGGTAATCATTCCAAAATCTGTTAAATTTATTACCTGACAGTCGCAACACATTTTCCAATCTGAAACCCTAGTTATTTGAGTGTATTATTAATGATCCTAATTAAGACAACGTACTTCGAAAGTTCAAAATTCAGGAGTTTTGAGCGAAAAACAATGGATATCTCCCTAAGGATGAATTCACGGAGAAGTTAATCAACCATTAATTATTTTTTCACTTTAATTATTCATGGTGTAAAGTCCCTTTTTAGTTTTAATTACTTCAGTACTTTGTCATTCGAGAGTTTTGAATGCAACACAATGTATATCTCCCAAAGGCCAAATTCGCAAAGCAAATAATCAAATGCTTTTAAGTACTTCAAGACTCCGGAACTCCTGAACTTCGAAGCTCCGGGAATTTGTGAGCTTGTATGTGCAGTGAGTACTTCGAAAGTTTGACATTCGGGAATTTTGAATGAAAAATAATAGATATATCCCAAAGACTGAATCTACAAAGTGATTAATTAGCATTAATCACAACTACTTAATCATGTTTAGTTTATTAATCTTTAGTGTTTTATTATTATGATCATAGGTACTTCGGTACTTTGGCGCTCCGGTGCTCCTTTGAATTTGTTATTGATTTATCTCCCGAAGGACAATCTCATAGAATGATGTGGCAATGATGAAGTCACTTTTGATGACTTGTCATAGAAAGTGAGTGACATGTGTCACCTAAAAACGTGTGAATGATCTGACAAAAATGCTAAAATGGAGTGCCACGTGTCAGCACAAATAAAGTTTTTGATAGGCGGCCTATGAATCATCAGTAGATCTATTTAAAATATTTTCATGGGAACCTATCTTCGGGACTCTAAAGCTTCACAACTTCGGGGTTTTTTTATCTTTAAACATCCTGAGTTTGGAACTCCCAAATCGCGAAGTCCCAAAGTAATTTTGTAGTTTTATTTTGTTTAAAACTCATGCAACTTTAGAATTTTGAAATCGTGAGAGTCGTCGATCCAGATGAATAAAATTTTTTAATGGATGAAAAATGATGTGCCCTATCAAGATATAATGATCATATATTTTATTCTAAAAATAACGATATTTATAAGTTTTTGTATTTTATTTTTTAAAAGGTCAAAAGAAAAGAAATCAGACTCTAATTTTTATTTGAAATTTTCTAAAGTGTTCTAACATAGGATCCATCTGGGAACTGTGGCTCCCTGTGAGGCATGAAAAAACAATAGACCATGCGCCTTTATCGGGTAAATAGATTCATTATTGCTTCTTTTATTGAAAAATGTTTTCTTGTTTTATTTGAAAATTAATCATATATAGAAAAATGAACATAACCATATCTAAAAATATTAAAGCACACCTGGTGATTGATTTCAAGCCTAGGATAATAAGTGTTTTCCTTCCTTAAAATTGATTCCATAATTGTTTAAGATAATCAAAGTAATTTTTAAAAAAGTATCAGAATTTGACCAACTATATTCGCTCTTCAAGGTTATACATATGTAAAATATGTTAATTTAAGGAATTAGAGTTGGTTCAGGATATAAATATTATTGAAAGGAGGACTAGATAACATAGTATATTATATAGATGTGTATGACAGCCTTACATATATCATAGATATTTCTTCACTTCCAGTGAGCCTGTTTAGTACCCCGATGAAGTTACCTATATTTACCTTAATTGAATTTCCTTTCACCACTTCAATAAGAAAGTTTTCATTTAACCGAGATGAGGGCAATCAATATATGAATTTCATTTCATCATCTCTTTTAGACAAGATGGGGGAAATCAATTTGTGAATTTCTTTTCACCATCTATCTTTGATTTTCTTATTTTGAAGTGGGTGCAATCAATTTGTATGTAAAATACAAAGGATGATATATGTTTAAGATCTTAATGAAAAAGAAGGTATGTCTACAATTTTAAGAATACTTTGAGACTAGCCTTTCTTCCAATTCTAAGTATACCTTCGCCTATAGGTTAATTTTGGGAAATTTATTCATTTCAGGGATAAACCTTGAGCAAATTTGTTAGTTGAAATCTGATATTAGAGCTAAAATTACTAGGATTAGCCAAAACATACTTTTTCAATTAAAATTAGAGGAACTTAAAAAATTTCACCCGACCTATTTTAAAAAATATGCTTCTAAGGTTTTAGCATTAGGCTAAGTTTTATCATTTATACAAAGATTAATAAGATGAGAAAGAAGAAATAATATTGTTTGTAGAAAGAACTAGAGAGAGAGGAATAAATAATTATATCAGTGATTCAAAACATCTTAATCTAAACTAACATAATTTCACACGAGTTTTTGTGTGAGATGAGAGTTCTGATTTGCTCTGTCGCGCAATCATTTTCTAATTGTTTTGATTTTTTATAGTTATTAATTTATTTTTGTATCAGAGATGATTTTATACCCAATCAGCCTAAAGCTTCAGATTTTATTTTCTCCACTTCTCCAATCCTTACATCAAATGATGACGCTATATTTAATTCATGGGAAGACATCCCTCATATCTATTTTAATCATATTTTCATTTTTATTTAAACAATAAGAGAGAAGAGGAACTCTTACATGTTTTATTTTGAAGCTTCAGACAAGAGATTGTATTCATTTATCACCTAATTCCATAGAGTCTGAAGAAAGGAAGAATAAGTGTTCAGCATGATGACTGTGAGTGCGTCGATTGTGTAATTTTTACTCTCTAGGAAAAGGTTCAAGAACACTTTGAATTTTCAACTTCATCAATGGATTCAATCTGAGGAACTGCGACATCGAGAAGAAATGGTGAATGTAGCGAGGGAAGTAGGTCTAAAAATAGGTCGTTTAAATTCTTATCTCCGACATTTGAGAATTTATCGCGGATGACGACCTCGAATGAATGTTTCTATGGAATTAGATGAGTCTCGATATTCTGCAGCACCATCTCCTATTTTTCAAGAAGACTTACCTCCAACAGATCATCAAAAAGTTGTTGAAGAACCACGATCATTGGCTCTAAAAGGAAAAGTAGAGTTTCAAAATTTAGAGGATTCTGTGGAAGTAAAAGAAACAATACATAATGAAAATGCATTTCATTTCAGTAGTCATTAGTAATCTTCCATATACTCTTTGTTTTTATTTTTTTGAAACTGTGAAATCAAATCAGACTTTGAACATATAAATTCGAAACTTTAGTTTTCAAATACTATTATTATATTTTGATGGTCTTATTTTCTGAAATTTTCAGCTATTTTTATCAGAAGAAGTATTATTTTATTCACTATTGAATGAATTTTATTTTGCAAAGTGAAAGGTAATTTATCTCTGTAGAAAAATTATATTATATTTTTGTTTTTATTAAAATAAAGTTGAAAACATTATTTTCTTGAGAATATTTACACAAATTAATCATTGAAAAATACTCAAACAATTCTATAAAAACGAAAATGAAAAATAAAAATTTTGCCAATGTAAATCCAATCCAATCCGGTATATACAATGGAAGCTAAAAAGTAAACTACTACATGAAATGTTTTAAAAATCTCCCATTGATAGGGGGCTCAAGAATTTCTCCATTTAGATTTTCAAGAGAGAATGAATTTCTCCCTTCGGCTGCAGCAATTTTGAAAGGTCCAAACCAGAGATGGTCAAATTTTCCATGTTTCCCTGCATCTTATTTTTTGGATTCCCACTTCAAGACTAAATCTCCAGGAAGAAATTCGTCTTTAGCTTTCTTACCAAAGATGGATTTCATATTGTCTTGGTATTTTTGGAGCTTATCATCCATTTTTATTATATTTTGTTGGACTTCAATTATTTGATTTATTCTTCTTGTTAGATCATTTGGTTCTTCATTCGCATCTTTCCATAGTTTCATCACTGGAAGAGCGAGATTAATAGGAATAATAACATATGTACCATAAACTAATTGGAAAGGAGACATATCTATATATTTCTTGGTGTCAATTTTGTTTTCCCATAAAGCATATTTTAAATGTATATGCCAAGATTTCTTATTTTCTGTCAAAACTTTCTTAATTATTGTCATTAAACTTTTATTAGATGATTCTTCCAGCCCATTTCCTTGAGGATAATAAGTTGTAGAATGGCCCAAAATGATATTATATTTTTGACAAAAAATTATCATCACAATAGATTTGAAAGCTCGTGCATTATTTGTGACTATTTTCCTCGGACAACCAAATCTTGCAAGGATGTTCTCTTCCAGAAAATTTATCACTACTATATATGTAACATTCTGAGTTGGAATAGCTTCAACCCATTTGGTAAAATAGTCAGTAGAAGTTAAAATCCATCTATGTTGGGAACTTGATTGTGGATGAATATATCCGATAAAATATAACCCCCATTGTTGGAAAGGAGCTTCATCTTTGACTGGAATTCAAGGTAAGGTAGGAAGATTTTTCTTTCCAGCAAACAATTGGCATGAATTGCAAGCTCTAACCCTTTCATTTACATCAGTGAATAATTTTGGCCAATAATATCCTTCCCTTAAAATTTTATAAGTTGTTGCTCTCCATGCATGAGGTACTCCACATACTCCTTTATGAAAATAATCAATGACACCTTCTGTTTCAGATTCTGTAAGACAACATAACAAGAAACCCAAAGGATCCTTCCAATATAACTTAGCATTGATAATGCAATATTTAATTACCTATAATTTTAAGGTTGTTGCCTTGGAAGGAGTCATATCAGTAGGACATTGAAGAGTAAGAAGATATGAAACGATATTATTGTACCAAGATGAGGAAGAAAATTTATCATCAATCTGAATTGTTGGCTCTTGATCATCAATTTCTTTAATGTCTAGGAGACAATTGTGAGACTCGAAATGATTTATTCCTAGAGATCTGAAATTTTTCCAGACCTTGTCCTTTTACCAGTTTGGTTGGTTTAACTTATAAATTGTATTCTTGAATTTTAGCCAACCATTTTCCTCTTCTTCCATCACTATCTGGTTGAATCAGGATATCTTTCATTGTGCTAGTTGGTACATATGCGATTATTTTTTAATGTAAAACATATGTCCAGAAATATTTGAGTGCCTTTACCATAGCATAAGCCTTCTTCTCTAGAATATCATATTTTAACTCTGCATCCCTAAGGCTTTTGCTAAAAAAGGAAATTGGTTGCTCGAATCCCTTCATTTTTTTGAAGGAGAATTACTGCAATAGTATATTCAGATGCAAAGGAGAAGATTAAAAATTCCTTTGTATAATCAGGACTTGTCAATACCAGTGCTTGTCCTATAGATTTCTTGACTGGTTGGAAGGATTCTTTAGCTTCTCTACTCCATTTCACCTCATTTTTCTTCTTCAATATATATGTGATAAATTTGATAATTTCAACAAAATTGGGAATAAATATCCTCAATAAGTTAATTCTTCGTAAAAATGATTGAATTTATTTTTTATTTCTAGGAATATTGATCTGATCAATAGCTTCAACTTTTTTTGTATCTACTTGGATTCCATCTTTCGATATGATATGCCATAAGAGCTTACCTTCTTGCATGGAAAAATGAGGTTTATTATGGTTTAAAGACAAACCAAATTTTTGCACTTGTCAAATGTTTTTCTGAGATGTACCAAGTGTTTTGTCTCATAATTAGAAAAGATTGTTAAATCGTCTAGATAAATAACAATGAATTTATCGTTGTCCCCGAGGTGTAGGACAGTTGGTGACAGAGTGTGTTGTTAATCCACTTTGTGTTGAAAAGTCACTGGTTCGAAACCTGCGGGGACAAAAAATCCAACAATATTAAAGGTTGGTATGGCTCAGGCCAGATATGATCCCCCACATTAACAAACAAAAAAAAAACAATGAATTTATCATTTTCTTCAACAAACACTATATCCATTTTTCTTTGAAAAGTTTCTCCTCCATTCATCAATCGAAAAGTCATATTGTCATACATAAAGGTTCCCCATGGAGTAGTAAACTCATTTTATTCTCTATCATTTTCATGGACATTTGTTTGATTATATCCCGAAAATCTGTCAATCATAGAAATCCTATTTGCCCCAACTACTTTTTCTAGAACATGATCCATTTTAGTGAGGAGGTAATTGTCTTTTAAAGAAGACCTATTCAGGTTTCTAAAATCAACACACAACTTATTTCTCCATTCTTCTTTCTGTCTGGGACCAAATTGGCTACCCATTTAGAGTATCTAAGAGGTACGGTGATTTTTTCATCAATAATATTTTTGACCTCCCTTTCTATTATCGGCAAGAGAATTGGATTTATTTGTCTAAGATTTTGATTGAAAGGCTTAATACCTAGTTTTAATGGAATCTTATGCTTGATAACATAAGTATCATAAGTTTTTAAGTCTTCATAAGACCATGCAAAAACATCTTTATATTCTTTGAGTAATTCAGCATATTTACTCATTAGATTAGTTGGAAGAGATTTAGACAATTTAACCATTTTTGTATTTTCTTTTGATCCCACATTACAATCTTCAACCTCTTCAGGTTGAGGCTACAAGGTAGATTTTAAAGGTATATTATTTCGGTCGAACAATCTTTCTAATGGAATAAGACCCTTAGGAATTTGATTATTCTTGAGCAAGAGCATTGCATGATTTGTGATTCTATCTAAATTGAACTTCTCTGGATTTTCTCCTTCTTGCATAATCCAAATTGGATCATTTTGATTTTCCTGATCTATGTGTGTCTTAGAAAATTCATCTATCATTTCTAGAAATTGTTTTATTTGTTCATCATATTCGAAAATTTGCCAATAATGAACATTATTTGGAATTGAAGGTTTATGTCTCATTTCAATGTGATAATTCAATTTCAGAACAGTAGGTGGTATGAAGTTTGTTGCATCTTTAGCTAAAGATTTTGCTTGTTAATTATGCAATCTGGGAATAACACGAATGTTGAATGATAAAAAAAAAAAATCTATTAGCTCCTATGAACAATTTCTATAAGACATCATTCTTGGATTCTTAGCTTGATATTGATGTTTCATTTGTTTTACAATAAGTTCAACATCACCATAAACTATCAAATGTTGAATTTTTAATTTTCTAACAGCTTCTAATCCTAAAATTAAAGCTTCGCATTCACATAAATTATTTGTGTAATCGATATCTCATTGAAATCTATAAGAAAAATGGATGCAATACTCATCACTGGGTGCCACAAATAGTACTCCATCTCCTTCTCCTTCCCAATATGAGGCACCATCGAAGAACATTTTCCACATCCCATCTCCAATATGTACAATTTTCTTTCGAAGTTCTATTTTTGTATTTTCTTTTTCTGTACATTCTTGAAAATCATCATCTAAGGATAAAATACAATTTCATAAATCCTAATAGAAACATAGAGTGGATAATTATTTGGGTTTCGAGGATCACTTACTATATAGGCTAGTCTAGTTTCTATGTACAATCTGGTAAACTGTCCACCAAAAATCAGAATAGTAGCATATGTCATGTCCAACTGAACTGATCCTCCTAACTTTGCACCCCCAATATCTTGATAAAAGCATGCCATATTTTGCAGGAACATCAATTATGACCAAATCCATAAGAATACTTTTTACTGGAATTTGAGCTAGATTTACAACTAAATCTTTAATCATACTTAGACACTTAACCTTTCTGGAGTCAAAAGAGTATAAATCTTGATAAGGTCTGGTAATTTGTAAGCCCATTTTTTCCATTATTATTTTTGGCATCAAATTATGTGAAGCACATGAATCTAACATGTAATTGTGTAACAAATGGTCATGCACAGTAAGAGTGATATAAAATGGAGCAACTGAGTCTTTATCATTTTCAATATGTGGTCCAAACATAATCGTTGGTTTCTCATCTTGCAGGTTAATAACATCATCCTGGCATTCTGCATCTAAAACATTAATTACCTTTGAAATCTGCTTCTTGTAAACCAGATTTCTAGCAAATTCAACGAGAGGAACTGTAATTTTAATCTTATTCCATTCATTCTCAAGATTGAAGATACCAACTAAATTTTCTAATTCTTTGGTATGAACTTCAACTTCTTTGTTCTCCATCTTTTTAGTTTGCATTGCTTTAGTTTCAACTTGGTTTATTTGAGTAGCTTGTACTTCAGTAGGATATTTTGAAACCACTTCTTCATTTGCTTTATTCCATGACAAGAGATTTTTATGTGGATTGGTGGTAGAAGTCATTTCTCTTAGCCTCAAATCATATTTATGTTGAAGCTTAGCCATTATTGAATCAACAAGATCTTTATATTGAGCTATAGAGTCTCCCAAGTTATTGATATTTTGGTCATCAAATAAAGATCCAATATCTAAATATTTTTCATAATCTTGTTTAGTTAAATGAGGTTCAACATCATCATTGATGAGATTGTTTATATCCTCATCTAATTCATCATAATCTTGAACATAATCTCCCTATATGATATTTTATGTTTTAAAAGGAGCTTGAATCTTTTGATCCTCATTCTTGATTTGCCTATGTTGAATCTGAGGGTTTGTATTAAGGTTTCTTCTAAATTGGTTTTGATTTATAACATATGGATCCAGTTTGGCTTTCTCAATTTCCATCCTGAAAATTTTGTTTCATAAATCTTTTATTATCTTAGCCATTTCATCCATCTTTTTTTCTTGAGTGTTTTTTCATGAACTGGAGGGTCATACTTGTTCTCTAAGCCTTCTAGGTTCTCTTATTCCCATATCAACTTTTGTTTTCATTTTTCTTGATGCCATCATATTTTATTCAATTTTGATAGCATCATCTTGCATTCCAACTAAAGTTGTAGCTCTTATTTTCCTTAAAAGTAAAGCAAAATCTGAATCAAAAGTCCCTACAAAAGTAACTTTAGTAGTTAGCTGGGAAGGTTTTACTTCAGTTGGGATTTTGCTATAAATGTTATTGAATCTTTGGATAAATTCTGAAACAGTTTCAAATGTTTTCTTCCTTAAATATCTGAATTTAGTTAAGTAATATAAATGGTCCTTTTTCTCACACCATTGTCTTAATAAATAAGTCTCTAAATCATCATATGATGGTATAGAATTTGCAAGAAGTCCCCTGAACCAAGTTCTAACATGTCCCTAAAAGGTCTATACTAATAGTCTCATGTAAATGTCTTCATGTTTAGTACCGAGAATATCAGAAAATTGATCGAAAAATGTTATATGCTCTGTGCCTATTAAATCCCCCTCTTCCATAAATTTAGGTAGACTCTTCATATAATTATCAGGTAGATTATGTAGAACAAAAGGAAGGGCTAAGGGAGCATATCTAGCAGTGACTTTGTCAAAAATCCTTGTAGGAGGTGGTGGTGGATTTATATGTCCACCAGCCCCACCACCTTTAGCACCAACCGTTGAAAGTTTAGAAGAAGATAAATTAGGGATATACTGCAGATTATCAAGGATTTCAAAAGACTGATGTACTAGATCTTTAATTGCTTCAGGAAGGTGAGATCGAAGTTCGACTAGATAATCAAAAGGTGATGGATCTCATGAGAGAGATGTAAAATCAAAATCAAATGGAAAATGGGAACTTGAGCTTGGTATTTCATATCGACTAGATGGATAAATGGGGGAAGTAATAAGAGATGAACCTGAGTATAAAAGGTGATCCTCGGGGTTTCTAGATACAAAAACTTTTACTTCAGGAAGACTAAGAATAGGTGGCATATAAACGATATTAGGAATTGAAGAATATTCTTTACTCTCACTGGTAAAAGTGTCTATGAAAGAGATAGGGGTATTATAGAATTTTTCTCCCTTTAGATCATACAGTTTTACTTCGGGAATTACCTCTTCTGGATTTTCTAACTTAACTTCAGGATTACTACTTGAGGATTCTGTAGAATTAGGTTTGTGATGTTTTTATTTAGAACTAAGTAAACTTACTTCTTCTGATAGAATCTTAACATTAACTTGAGCAACCTTAGGTTGATAGATCTTACCTGCTGATGTAGACATTTTCTTTAGATATCCTTTGGTTTTCAATAGTTTTTCGGGATCAGAAATTGACATAGTGTGCTTATCATCTGGGTTTTTCTTGGTATTTTTTCGTCCAAATGCCAGTTTTTCCAAAATGGAGTCGCCAGGTGAATAATGAAAATGTTCCTTATCCTTTTGTTCAATTCTTGTTCACCATAAAAAATTGAAACTTAAACTTTGGTGTATTCCTAGGGAAAATAGTTTTGTTTCTCCATTCCCCAGTAGCAACGCCAAAAAGATGTTGTCACTGAGATTTATTCTAAGCTCATGGAATAATGTAAGGCATCCAAAGATTTAAGAGAATGGTTTTTGTAATTCTTTTCTACCTTCAGTTTTAAGATGCAACTTCAAATGAATTTTAATGATTAGAAAACACAGAGGTAGTATCTATTTCTTCGATTTTTTAAAAATTTTGATCTTATGAAAAGTAGAATTGATTAATAAAAGAATGTTAAACTAAAGTAAGGTACCAAATATAGATAAATATTACCTTATCCAAAGTAGAAGAATTATGAAGAATGAATCCTTGATAGTTGATTTAAAATGAGGAAACTTACATAGATATAGGTCTTGTTTTACTCATAGTAATAACAGAGGAAAAACTATAACTGAACAAACTTCCAATATATAGATCACAGCAGATGTATTGCTAAATTGTGGTCTTCCAATATTCAAGAACCATTGAGTGAAGAAAATATGATTAGGAAATGAAAATAAACATAAAGCACATAACTCAAGGAAATGAGACGTAGAATCTTTGTCTTCTCTTTGTAATTGATATTTAGTAAGTTTTGTTTTACATTCAGCAAGAAGAAGCTTCGAGGAGATATTAGATATGTTTATTTATACAAATATCTCTTAACCAAAAGTAGTTAGACATTCTACATTATTCAATCTCAAAATAGAATACAATCAAAACTAAGAGAAACAATGAAGATATTTTTTGGATTTGTTGAGATTAATTTTGCTTGCTGGCACTTCACTTGCAGTTTATTTTCTTGCAGATGTACTTGGTTTTTTATGATTGTTGAGTTGAGCATGTAGATCCATTAATTACACAACGAACTTGGAAGGTTCGATATTTTCATTTAACTCAAATGAGAAATCCTTTTTGTGTACCAATGGTAATTTCTCTTGAATTTTCACAACTACTTGTTGTGTGGTCTGATGTTGTAAACTTGGTTTTACTAGCAGATCATTCACCATCTATAAATCAACAAGATTTACATGTTGGATATCATTTTTCACATTCTCTCTGCTTTTCCTTAGATTCTCTTTTCTCTTTTTTATCTCAATTTGTCCAAGTGTATCATGAATACCACTGACATCAAACTCATTCATTTCCAGATCTACTGTTTAAAGAGAGTTAACAAAATCCTCTTTTTCTTCTCTAGCTAATTTCTTTCTTTCTTCGAGATTAGTTTCCCATAATTTTAAACTCATTTCTCCCTGTATTTGCTCATACTATGAAAAAGGAGCATTCCCAAGCACATTGCGTTTTTGTATCCATACTATGAATTCTTGGAATTTTGACCTGGCCCTATAGGCTTCCCTCTCCTTTTCATAAATATTCTTCAAGGAGTTATTGAACACTTGATAATGTCTTTGGATAATATCTATATTTTCATACAGATCTTGTCAGACAATTTTCATCTTTTCATTTACTTCTAATGCTTGCTTCTTGAATGCAGAAATATCCATTCATGTGCTCTCGAATAATATTATTTGGGTCTGCAACTTCTCTATTAACTTATATTGATGGGAAAGCATGTTATTATTCAAGTGTCTATTTTGAACACTTACTTCTAATTTGTCTTATAACTGCTTAATTTGTTGCTTAAAACCCTGTCTGATTTGATCAATATCAATATCTCTAGCAGTCACTTCCATCTGTTGCATATCATTATGCAATTATTCAATCAGAATATTATTTTGTTCTAGTTTTTTTGTGAGATTATCCACTGACCACTGGTTGGCAATTGCAAAGGCTCCCAATGAGTCTGCAACTTCTTTTGCAAATTCAGGTTCAGTCTGTCCCTGTCCATCATATATCATTTTATTCTTTTTGGTATTTACTCCCACCTTCTGTCGAGATTTCATTCTTATGATAGCCTTTCTTTTCTTTTTGAAAATGAAATTTGATGAAGGCATATATTTAGGTTTAATGGTTGTCAGGTCATCTATATTGATCACCTCTGAAGTAGGTAACTCGGAACTTGTTTCTAGAGGAGTTAACGATGATATGGGAGAACTAAGTGCAATAGATCCTTCTTACTTTGTGGTATATTTCACTGGAGTTTCAGTATTTGGTAATGACGGAGGGAAAGTATGCCCCTAATTCATAAAAGCTTCAAATGATGCTACTAATTCTTGCTCATTTTTTCCTAGTATGGATATTCCTGTAATTATTACATCCTTAGACAGTGTATTTGCATCCTTTTCCACTTCCATAGCTTTGTCTTTATGCAAGATATGTTTCTTGGGATCTGTTGATTATGTCACCTGCGAAGTTGGGTTAAGTCTTTGTTCTCCCTACAAGACTTTCGGTAGACTGTTCCTTCTATTCTTCTGAAAGCTAAGGAAGCCTGATTGTTGATCTTGAGGAAAATTTTGAAATCTGATTACAACTTCATCATAATATCTTACACCTCTGAAAACTTCATCATAGGGTGAATCTTCATGGATGTATCTTTTCATATTGAATTGAGCTAAATGATTTTCAACCACCCTAGGTGGATCATGCCTTTTGTACTCAATGTCAACCAATTTGATATATTATAATGYAGAAGCTTCCACCTTATCATGTCCAAAATAAGATAATGAAAATAGACCAACCTGTATGGGAAAAGTTGGCCAAAATCTTTTATGTGTTGCCTTCAGCTCTTTGGTTATCCCTCCTGAAATTGTTTGATGCACTACTTCTCTAAAAACTAGTCTATTTGGTAAGAATTTGGGAAGATCATGAGGAGATATATAACATTCGAACACTCTAATGTAGGAGAATCTTTCCTCAATCTACCAATCTACGATAGCACCTAAATTTCCCATGATTTTTTCTGAAATTTCGGGGGGAGGGTGACCATAGATATATTCATGAATTGGAATGAACACCTTATGACAAATTTCATAAAAGGAGTCCTTTGAATTTTCCTCCCATAACTTAGCATGATAAAAATGTATAGGCTCGGTGATAGTCGGAGTCTAGCTCCAATTCATAACAGGAAATGGGGTCCTAGAATAAATTGCATACATAATATATGTAGACATGTAAAAAGGATGATGTTCTCCTTTCGAATTCTGAGCTTTGTATTCCCCAATTTTCTTGGCTAAGTTATCTGACAAAAATTTTCCCCAATCAAAAGTATATCCCTCAGCAACCTCATGGATTATGGGAACCCATTCTATGGTAAAGTGCGCAATATTTTTCTTAACAAACATTCTACATATCATCATGGAAATGTATAAGATATGAGCATCACAAGAGGATGTAGAATGTATTCCATGGGTATTAGTTTTGAACTTACTTGGATTTCCCCACCAAGTGTTTACTATATCGTGGACAGTTCTGTCATATTTAGTGCATTCCTCATCCTAAAACTTCATTATAAATGATGCACTGTAAGTGTATTTGGGATTAAGAGTTAATTTTTACATTACTTGAATGTCCTCGGGTCGAAAAGAGCCAATTATGGTCTTCTGGTGACTATATATGGTTCTCGTTGGGATATTCACGTGTTCTAAGGCATAGCTTATCATATCAGTATATGGAAATAGTTTTGGTCGAGCAACAAATCTGTGTAGTTCAGACTTAACCACATGCCTTAACTTACCTGAAAATGTATCATCTTATTCTTCCACTGAATCATCGGAACAAAGAGAAATTTCCTTCTTTAGAATGTCATAAACATGCTTCCAAGTTTTAATGGCATATGTCACTCGAGCAATAGTGTTTGAAAGTATATATGCATTTGGGTTCGATTCCTTAGCGAATGAATCCTTCTTTGCGCGGCACCATGATTTTCAAAAGTTGATTATAACCCTCTTATGATAAGTAAAAACTGTGAGCTCAAAAAATTTTGAATGTGAAAATATCAGATGCTAATGGAAAAAACGCTTTGAAGTTTGAAATGCCTTTATTTCTATAAATATTAATTTCTATCTATGCCTTCATTAATCTGTTGATAGAGTAATCATTCCAAAATCTGTTAAATTTATTACCTGACGGTCGCAACACATTTCCCAATCTTAAACCATATCTAGTTGAGCATATTATTAATGATCCTAATTAAGACAACGTACTTCGAAAGTTTGACATTCAGGAGTTTTGAGTGAAAAACAATGGATATATCCCGAAGGATGAATTCAAGGAGCATTTAATCAACCATTAATTTTTTTTTGCTTTAATTAATCATGGTTTAACGTCACTTTTTAGTTTTAAGTACATTGAGAATTCGACATTCAGGAGTTTTGAATGCAACACAATGTGTATCTCCTGAAGGCCGAATTCACAGAGCAAATAGTCAAGCCATTTTAAGTACTTTGGGACTATGGAACTCCAGAGCTCTGGGAGTTCGTGAGCTTGTATGTGCAATGAGTACTTTGACAGTTCAAAATTCAGGAATTTTGAATGAAAAATAATAGATATCTATCGAAGACCGAATCTACGGAGTGATTAATTAGCGTTAATCACAGCTACTTAAACTTGTTTAGTTTATTAATATTTAGTGTTTTATTATTATGATAACGGGTACTTCGGTACTTCAGCGCTTCGACGCTCCTTTGAATTTGTTATTGATTTATCTTCCGAAGGACAATCTCCCAGAGTGATGTGGCAGTGATGACGTCACTTTTGATGATGTGTCATAGAAAGTGAGTGACACATGTCACCTAAAAAAGTGTGAATGATCTAACAAAAATGCCAAAATGGAGTGCCACATGTCAACACAAATAAAAAGATTTATAGGTGGCCTGTGACTAATCAGTAGATCTATTTAAAATATTTTTGTGGGAACATATCTCTGGGACTTTGGAGCTTCGCAACTTCAGGTTTTTTTTTATCTTTAAACTTGTTGAGTTTGAAACTCCCGAGTCACGAAGTCCCGAAGTGATTTTGTAGTTTTCTTTTGTTTAAAATTCGGGCAACTGTAAAATTTTGAAATCACGAGATTCATCGATCCAAATGACTAAAATTCTTTAATGGATGAAAAATGATGTGCCCTGTCAATATATAACAATCATATCTTTTATTCTAAAATGAATGATATTTCTAAGCTTTTTGTATGTTATTTTTTAAAAGGTAAAAACAAAAAGAAATCAAAGTCTAATTTTTATTTGAAATTTTCTAAAGTGTTATAATAGTTAGTGTGGATGACTGTCTCCTTACTTAGAATGTAATGCCTCCAGTGGCGGCAGGCTTACACAATGGAGAACATTTCTTTGTCGTAATTAGGGTACTTATGGACAATATTTGATAGTGTCTCACTATGATAAGCCACAGGGTGGTCGTACTGAGTGAGAATTGTTCCCACAGTGTAGTTGGAGGCATCTGTCTCAATCTCAAAGGGTTCTTGCATGTTCAGTAACAAAAGTACTGGGGCTGAGCACAAGAGTTGCTTCAAATCATTGAATGCTTGTTGTTGGGACATGTCCCTTATAAACTTGTCCTTACCACCACCCCTGGTTACTTGGATAAGGGCCCATGCAATATAGGAGAATCCCAACATGAACCTACGATATAAATTGGCAAGGCCTAAGAAGCTTCGAAGCTCCGTGAGCATGGTTGAGGCTGGCCAGTCATGGATGACCTAGATCTTGGTTGGATCCACATGCACACCATTCTCAACAATAATGTACCCTTGGTACTGGACCCTATCCATGCTAAAGGAGAATTTTTTCAAGATAGCATATAGTTGGTGTTGTCGTAGAGTGTGAAGGACCTGTTGGATATGCTGCAAGTGTTTTGCCCAAGTCTTGTTGTAGATGAGGATTTCATCCAGATACACCACTACAAAATAATTGGTGAAAGGATGCAATATATCGTCCATCATCCTCATGAAATTTGTTCGGGCATTTAGGGCCCGATAATCAATGCAGAGTCACCAAGTCCCATCTTTCTTCTGCATCAGAACGATCGGGCTTCAAAAAGGTGATGATTTGGGTCAGATGTGTACCTTGTGGATAAATTCTTGGATCTGACGTTTGATTTATTCATTTTCTAACATAGAGTGGCGATAGGCTGTCCCAATGGGTAGTGGTGTGTTGGGGGTCAGATCGACAGAATGCTTGACTTGACAGTGCAGAGGTACCCTGGTAAGTGAGGAGAAGATATCTTTGTATTCTACTACGACCTTATCCACTTGCTTCTCTTGCGTGGAGAGGTTGACCGTAGAGGCCTTGGTTGTGGCTGCAATATTTTTCTCCTTCTGTGAGCGAATCATGAAGAAGACAAACTTCCCGGTCTGAGAGATGACCTTCTTGCATTGCTTGGTAGAGATCAAGGAAATAACAATAGGTGGGATTGCCTCGGGTATCCTGTGCAATTTCCTGTTCAAAGTAATAATAAAACTTAGAGGCCTAGACTCATATACAACATGATGTTTCCATAAATAAGGTTGGCCCAAAAGAACATCACAAACTTCAAGGGGAGAAACATCACACAATAACTCATATTTGAAAGGCTTGATGTCATACGACATGTGACACTTTTGGCTGCATAGATATTTTAGGGTCTAAATTTCGCCAATGGGATGATTTTCCATGGTTTTTCCCAAAAAAAGATTCACCAATTTCCAGTTTTTCTAAAAACATTTCGCCCAAATTCCATAGAATAAAATTATTTTACCTTAAAAATCGCCAAAATTTTAAAGAAACTATGTAAAATCCTTATAAATTTGAATATTTTTACCAAACTATCACGAAACGTTTTACATTTTTCATATTAAGGACTAGTAAGATTATCCCATGTTTCTACATTTTTATATAAATTTCCATCCTTAAAATTATCCCCAGTTGGCTGAAGCAAATATCGCTTCCTTGGCAGAGCCATCCGATGGTGTAGGGTTGTGGGTGCGGTGTTGTCGGAAGGGCCAGCCGCTTGAAGACCTCCAATAAGATGAGATTCTTCTGGCTACTACTATCAATGATGAAGTGCATCGGAGTGCCTTTCACCCACATCTGTGAAAGAAAGAGGCGCTCACCTTCCTATGGCTCATCAGGTTCACCAGAATGGATCTTGGTGGTAGAAATGGTGGCACTGGGTTCTGCGTCAATGATATGTCTCCCCTTTTCTAGTTCTGACTCAGATTCAAAACCTACATCTGATTTAGAGGCTTTCACCTCATCCATCAATGACTGCTTTGAGCAGCAATCAACAATGTTATGCCAGGGGCTCTTATGGAAGTCGCACCACTTCTTGGTATCTTTATTCATCTTTCCATTATCCTTTTTTTCTTGTGTCTTAGACTGGTTCTCTTGAGGATGCCCATATTTACTTTTTCCTCTGTTTTATGGGTTGGGGTTTCCCTTTCCTTACTTCTATTGTGAGGGGTTCCCAGGCCCAAACTGCCATGTTTTTTGTTTAAGCTTCGACTCGATTTTGACGGCATATCGATAGGTCGCACCCAAGGACAAGATGTCCAAAAACTCCATTTATGTCTGGATTTATATACGAAAACCACCGCGGTACTTTAGCACCATATGTCGCTCTGAATATTTGACACCCATCTTGGTGCACAAGGTATGGAAGACATTGATGAACTCTGGCACTATTATGTCTCTTTCCTACTGCAATGTGGTCCATATTATAAACAAGTCATCATAACTTCCAATAGGGTAGTATTGTTCCTTAATATCATACTTGAAGGAACCCCAAGTGGGTGCAACTGCAAATAATGTGGATCCCTATATCTCCTTTTGCTCACAGAAAGTCTCCCACCAATCTTGGACATGGGGGATAGCCTTGAGGAGCGAAAATGTAATATTTTCTCTATCAAAAAAGTTGTGGACAGAAAAATACCTTTCTAGAAGGTTTAACCATTTATATATGGCATCCACATCTATTTGACCTTCAATTATAGGAATATCAAAATTTATTTGTACCTTGAAGGGGGCAATGCCTCCTCTTGAGGTAGATGCCTCTCTTGTCGGCAATTGTTGCAAGATTTGCACAAAGTTGTCCATCATCTCATTCCTCTCTCACTCAAGGGATTACTCGAGAAAATTTTTGAAAGGATATCCTGCATCGTCGCCTTTCTTTTCGCCTGCCGTGGAAGGTTTATTGGGTGTGTGAGAGAAGTTGTCCTCAAGAGAAACAAGCTCGATACACAACTCTCTATACCCTGACCTTATTAGGGACATGCACTAGAAAATGACAAGGAGCAGACCACTATGATCTCACTGATTTGGATTTATGATCAGAATGAAATGAAAGCATAGATTTATAATATTAACACAAAGAAACAGTGAGTAATAACAAAGATACAGTAAAACTTGAGTTCTATTAATTAACAAATATGTTGAAACTGTAAAATGCAGACTGAAACAAGATTTTTAGAATGGTGGCATATTATCTCTGAGAAGAGATGTGACAACTACACTCATTCGCAATAATATGAGTACAATGAAGCTTTGAAGGCCTTTTTACAATAAACATCAATGCCAAAACCCTAGACATCCAAAAAACCTAACCCTAGGAGATGAAATGACAAAAGTCTCATGGGCCCTGTTGGGGTAAGTTAGTGCATTAAATTCTCAGGGTCATCACTTTTTCATACAATTTAGGGGCCTAAGTCATGCCATTAAACATATTTCAGTTTCTCGATCGCCAAAAAACATTGTTTAGGGCCTAGGCCCTCAAAATAGCCCTAGAAGTTTAGGATCTGAAAAACTGCAAAAAATAGTAAATTGTCAAAAAATAGTTTTGAACCAGTTGGAATAGGTGGGTGGCCACCGATATCCTCTTGGATCAATAATCCCCCCTTAAGAAGAAATGGTATCCATTGCGTTGATTTTCCCCATCAAATGAGGAAATTTCTGTTGAATTTGGGCCTAGGTGAGCCACTTGCCTTGGTGCAGGAGCTGGCCTGCTTTGAAAACCTGATAAAGTTGGATCCTCTGCTGGTGAGTGCCCTTGAATTGTATTTCCATGATATGATTAGTGGATGCATGTTCCATGCAGTAAGGGTTGAGATGTATTTGTGTCAATTGTTTTTCAATCTCTTAGGTGTCAAATAATGGTGGAAAATATGGTCAAAGTAGGTCCACATTGAACACTGGATGCAAGTCAAGGAAGGGGGGAATGTTGATCTCAAAATCATTGTCACCCACAACCTTGGTGATGGTGCAAGTTCCATAATGGAGTGGACGAAGCTTCCGATGAGGCCCTGTAAGGTTTTATTTCAGTAAGTGCAACCAAACTTTGTCTCCCACCTGAAACTTGTGTGCCACCCAGTGTTGATCATGGAATTACTTGTACTTGGCATTGGACCTATGTAAAATATCTTGAACTTGTTGGTGGATGTAATGAATCCGCTCAATGAATAGTGAGGATTTTTCAGCCTCACTCGGAGCATGGGACGATTCGACCCGGGTGGCCGCAAGGGGTAGTGCAACATCCATGGGACCCAATGGTTAGAATCCCAACCCCACCTGAAAGGGGATGTGGTTGGTTGAGATATGTATGGATCTGTTGTAGCTATGTTGAACATAAGGAAGACTCTTGTCCCATGTGTGGGGGTTCTTGTAATTGTACATGCGTAGGATATGCACGATCATTCAATTTACGACCTCGATTTGGTCATCCATCTGAAGGTGGAAGGTAGTGGATTTGGTGAGCTTGGTGTCCAATAGTGACCAAAGGCTTGACCATAATGTGTTGAGGAATTGGTCTTCCTGATCTAATATAATGGCTTTTTGGATACCAAAATGTACCCATAATCATTCAATGAATATCTTAGCAGTGGCCTCCACTATGATGCTCTTCTTGCAGGCATCCAGAATCGCCATCTTGGAAAAGCAATCAACAACCACAAAAACATAGACATTTCTCCACTTGGTGGATGGAAAGCCTGACATGTAGTCCATTGAGATTTATTTTTATGGCCTATCGGGATGTTGACGGGCGAAATTGACCATCCGTCAACTGAAAGAGCGAGTCCAGTCCGGGGTTGTCTAAATAACCCAAGCCGTTTGGTGTAACTCGTTCTGACGGGTTTAATGGCTCCGTTAGCCAATCTAAGAATCTCAAAAGAAGCGAATAAAAGAGAGAAATAACTAACTAATTACTAAACACACTATATATATGTACACATGTTCAAATGTAACTATAGTAGTTGTATTTAAGCAAAAGATATACAAGTCTCGTTTATTTACATGATTTACAAGATGCAAGTTTTAATCGAAACTTACGAAAATCGATGTGAAA
>JZKD02S2051166.1:249690-277351 GCA_000966675.3 Picea glauca | reverse complement strand
AAAAAAGACTAAAGCTATTTAAATCAATGCATAATCAATTATTCAAAGAATATGAATATATTATAATGAAAATAAAACCATTTTACTTACAGGACAAAAGACATTAAGCAACCTGAAATTCCATATTCTTCTTTAAACATATTCGTCCATTCTCCCAAAGCTTCCAGCCATCCATTACTCCATTTGAAAAGAAATAAAAATTTACAAAAACAATTATATACAAAAGAGAAAGGATTAAAATCCTCCTCTCCAATTCTTGGATCTCCATGGCTCTGATCTTTCTCATATATTTATAAAATGAATGAACAGTCTGGGCGTCACTATTAATTTCCGCCACCTGAAATTTGCCTCTAAAAGAGACCCAAATATCTCTCAAATCGTACATTTGTTTGGGAAAATCTCCAAGATGAAGGTAAATGGGTCCATTTTGGTTCTGGGTTTTCAACTGTTTCTTCTAATTTCTCATGGTATGGCTGCAATCAGTTCTGCAAAATCTCTTGTCTGATCTTGACGCCTCTCCAAATTTTATCTGTCGTTGCTCATAAAATTATTTGTAGAAATCCAAAATTATTTTTGGATCAATCATCTTGAACGTATTTGGATAAAAAAATCAAGCCATGATCAGATCCATATCAAATATTTGATAATAGAAACCTCTGAAACAAAAAGAAACCTAAATTAATGACCTAAAAATTGTGAATAAAACAAAATCTAGAAAAATAAAAAATGAATTTAAACTAACTATAACTTATAAACAAACATTATTTATAATTTGTTTTCAAATATGATCTAAAAGCTTCAAGTTAATGAAGAAAAAATATTAATTTTAGTTTTCTACAAAATCAAACAAATGATAGATAATTCTTTGATTATTATTATTTTGAAATGAGATGCAAAATGAAAAAAGAATTTAATTAATTAACATCACCAAATGATTTCATGAAAACGAGAAACCAACCAAGATATTATTTGATGAAGTATTGAACACATTATTCAAAATAGTCAAACTTGCTAATGAGAAAAAGAATAAACACATAATCATAATTTAAACAAAAGTAAACATTTGATAAAAGTTTACGTTTTTGTTTAAATTGAGACTTTTATGCTCATTTTTAACTTTTGACATATACTCTTATAATAAATGATTCATACTAAAGTGAATGTCTTAAGTTTGTCTCAAAGCAAGCCAAGGAATGGAACTATTTGAAAAGGTTGATTATGTAGCTCATTATAATTATCAAGATTCTAATAGGGGCCCTTTAAATTTTGTAAAAATATAAGGGGAGTTGTTGGGGCCCAACACGGGAGTAGGCAGAGGGGTGTACAAGCCCTATTTCTTATTGGTCAGTTTGACAATAGCATAGGAAATGCAGAACCTTATATACTTGTTGACATCCTGTTGAAGCTTCGACCAGTAAAAATGTTGTTTCAACACTGCCACTATCTTTTCAACACTGAAATGTCCTGCCACCCGACTGTAGTGGGCTTCCCAAATCATTTTCACCCACTCACTTGATGGAATGCAGAGATGGCCTAGATGGCATAACAACTCATCCTAAAGATGAAAATTAGTGATAGCTATGTTGGCGCCCAACATCTGGTAGGTGGTGGCGAAGTCAATATCTTTCTCATAGAGGTGGGGCCATTCATAGGTCTCGTGGCTACAAGATTCTAACACCATGGTGAATGCCGCAACTAGAGGTCGGATGAGGAAATTAGTGAACCGGTTGGTCCTACATGTCTTATACTTGATGTTGAGGTGGAACTACTGCAATTATGTGGACCACTTCTGGTGGTGGTCATTCTGCAATTTTCCTTGTGTCTACATAAACTACAGTGACTTATGATCAATGTGGATGACTGTCTCCTTCCCTAGAATGTAATTCCTCCACTGGTGGCAAGCTTGCATAATGGAGTACAATTATTTTTCATAAGTAGGGTACTTACAGAAAACATCTAAGTGTCTCACTATGATAGGCCACAGGGTGGTCATGTTGAGTGACAATTGCACCCACAACATAGAATGAGGCATATGTCTCGATATCAAAGGGTTATTCCAGGTCAGGTAATGAAAGTATTGGGACTGAGCACAAGTGTTGCTTCAAATAATAGAATGTAGATTGTTGGGACAGGCCCCACACAAACTTGGCCTTACCACCACCATTGGTTACTTAGCTAAGGGCCCATGGAATATGGGAGAATCCCAACACGAACCTGTAATAGAAATTGGCAAGGCCTAAGAATATTCGAAGCTCTTGAGGGTGGCTGGGGTTAGCCAGTCATGGATGACTTGGATATTGGTTGGATACACATGAAAACCATGTTCATCAATAATGTAGCCTAGGTAATGGACCCTGTCCATGATGAAGGAGCTTTTTTCCAACTTGGTATATAGTTGGTGTTGTCGTAGAGTGTGAAGAACCTGTTGGATATGTTGTAAGTGTTCCGCCCAAGTATGGTTGTAGGTGAGGATGTCATCTAGATACACCACTACAAAATAATTAATGAAAGGCCACAAGATATCGTCCATCATCCTCATGAAAGTTGTTGGGGCATTTGTCAAACCAAAAGGCATGACCAACCATTCAAAAAGACCTTCTTTTGACTTGAAGGTAGTCTTCCATACATCTGTCTGCTCTATTGGGAACCTGATGGTAGCTAGACTTTAGATCAATCTTACTAAACTATTTGGTCCCTCTTGATTTGATCAAGGAGATTGTCGATTCGAGGAATCTGGTACCTGTTTCTAACTGTGATCTTATTTAGGCCATGGTAATCAATGCAGAGTCTCCAGGTCCCATCTTTATTTTGCACCAGCACGATCGGACTTCCACAAGGTGATAAGTTGGGTCAGATGTTCCCCTTCTGGAGAAGTTCTTGGATATGATGCTTGATCTCCTCATTTTCTAACAAAGAGCGACGATAGAATGGCCCATTGGGTAGCGGTGGGTCGGGGGTCATATCAATGGAATTCTTGACTTGACAGTGCAGAGGTACCCCAATAGGTGAGGAGAATATGTCTTTGTATTATTCCATGACCTTATCCACTTGCTTCTGCAGCATGGAGAGTTTGAATGCACATGCCTTGGTTGTGGTTGCAATCTTTCTCTCATTCTGAGAGTGAATCATGAAGAAGAAAAACTTCTCGGTCTGAGAGATGACCTTCCTACATTGCTTGGCAGAGATCAAGGAAA
Source organism: Picea glauca (assembly GCA_000966675.3). Lineage (NCBI taxonomy): Eukaryota > Viridiplantae > Streptophyta > Pinopsida > Pinales > Pinaceae > Picea > Picea glauca. The sequence goes on along the minus strand of JZKD02S2051166.1, from coordinate 274,157 downwards.
TAGTACTAAGTGGGACTGCCTCGGGTATCCTGTACAATTTCCTATTCAAAGTAATAATAACACTTCGAGGCCTAGACTCATATACAGCATGACATTTGCATAAATAAGGTTGGCCCAAAATAACATCACAAAATTCAAGAGGAGCAACATCACACAATACCGCATCTTTGAAAGGATTTATGTCCTACAACATGTGACACTGTTGGATGACATGAAATAACTTCCTTGGCAGAGCCATCCGATTGTGTAGGGTTGTGGGTGTGGCATTGTCGACAGGGCCAGCTTCTTGAAAACCTCCGTTGAGATGAGGTTCTTTTGGATAATGCTATCAACAATGAAGTTCAACAGAGTTCATTTCACCCACATCTATGAATGAAACAGGTTCCCACCTTCCTCTGGCTCATCAGGTTCACCGGGATGGATCTTCGTGGTAGCAGCGGTGGCACTGGGTTCTGTATCAATGATTCATCTCCCCTTTTCTGGTTATGACTTAGAGTCAGAACCCAAATATGATTCAAAGTCTTTCAGCTCGGCCACTAATGAATGCTTTGAGTGGAAATCAACAATTTTATGCCAGGGGCTCTTATGGAAGTTGCACCACTTCCCAGTATCTTTCTTTGTCTTTCCATTGTCCTTCTTTGCTTGCGGCTTAGACTGTTTTTCCTAAGGCTTCCCATATTTTCCCTGTCCTTTTTTCTATGGGTTGGGGTTGACCTTGCCCTACTTCTGTTGTGAGGGTTTTCCAGGCCCAAACTGTTGCATCTTTTGTTTAAGCTTCTGCTCGATTTTGACGGGATATCAAGAGGCTGTGCCCAAGGATGAGATGTCTAAAAACTCCATTTCTATCTGGATGTATCTATGAAGACTGCGACGGTACTTGAGCACCAAATGTCGCTTAGAATATTTGATACCCAGCTTGGTGCGCAAGGTATGGAATACATTGGTGAACTATGGCATGGCTTGGTCTCTTTCCTACCGCAATGTGGTCCATATTGTATACAATTCATCATAACTTCCAATAGGGTAGTATTGTTCCTTAATAACATCCCTGAAGGAACACTAAGTGGGTGCAACTACAAATAATGTGGATCCCTCTATTTCCTTTTGCTCACAGAAAGTATCCCACCAATCTTTGACATGGTTGGTGGCCTTGAGGAGCGCAAATGTAATATTTTCTCTACCAGAAACGTTGTGGATAGAAAAATGCCCTTCTAGAAGGTTTAACTATTTATCTATGACATTCGCATCTATCTGACCATAAAATATAGGAATATCAAAATTGATATGGACCTTGAAGGGGGTGACGTCTCCTCTTGAGATATATGCATCGTTTGTCAGCAGTCATCGAAGGATTTGTGCAAAGTTGTCCATCATCTCGCTCCTTTATCGCTTGGGGGCTAACTCGAGCAATATTTTGAAAGGATCTCTTGTCCTGTCGTATTTATTTTTTCCCGCCATGGAAGGTTTCTTGGGTGTGCGAGAGCAGTTTTCCTCAAGAGAAACAAGCTCGAGACCAAACTCTCTATACCCTGACCTTGTGAGGGACATGCACTAAAAATGACAAGGAACAGACCACTCTGATACCATTGATCTGTATTTATGAGAAGAACGAAATGAAAGCATAGATTTATAGTATTAACTTAGAGATACAGTGAATAATAACAAAGATACAGTAAAACTTGACTTCTATTAAATAAGAAATATGTTGAAATTGTAAAATGCAGACTTAAACAAGCTTGCTAGAATGGTGGAAGCTTATCTCTGAGAAGAGATGTGACAGCTACACTCATTCAAAAGAAGATGAGTACAATGAGGCTCTGAAGGAATTTTTACAATAAACATCAATTCCAAAACCCTAGACATCCAAAAAACCTAATCCTAGGAGATGAAATGCCAAAACTCATGTGGGCCCCATTGGGGTAAGTTAGTAAATTAACTTTTCAGGCTCGTAATTTTTTTATACGATCTTCATTTCGGGCGCACGATAGCTCATTGGAAAGGTATTGACGATGAGCTTCATTTAGAGGGATCAATCATTTCTCTGGCGATGATTGAGGTTCCTGATTGCCAAAAAACATCATTTAGGCCCTCAAAATGGTCCCAGAAGTTTAGGACCCGAAAAACTACAAAAAATAGCAAATTGTCGAAAAACTATTTGAGCCAGTTGGAATAGGTGGGTGGCCACCAATATCCTCCTCGATTAGGATCAATTATTTCATTTTCAAAAATATAGAAAACTGTGTTTTCATGCAATCAATGGTAGGAATCAACTTTGTATGAGTTCAATGAGGTGATCGCCATCACCAATTCACTTGAATATGCACCTTGTTAGTGGTTAATAACTATTGACTTCATTATCCGAAAGTCTCAAACTATCCATTATCACATTTTTCATTTTCAAAATTTAAACACACCATTTCATACTATGACATTGGGGAAGAGATATATCAATGCTAAGAAACATAAATTCCAATTGCTCCTTTTCATACTATCAACATGGTGGAAGAGATATATCAAAGATGAAAAAAAAACATAAATTCCAATTGTTTTGTTTTTATGTTTTTATGGTATAAAGGTATGCTGCCATGTGGTTAAATATATTTTACTTGCAAGTTTGAATGGAAATATTACAAAGAAATGTATTTCAAATAATTTACTTAATAGTTCAATTTTATTTAATGAATATCTCTCTTTTTTTAAAAGAAACCAACTCCTACTCCCAATAATGATATATGTAAATAAAACTTGTCATATGTAAATGAGTGTATAGAAATAAAACTTGTCATATGTAAATGAGTGTATAGAACTAAGTATGCATATGATGGAAGTGTTGAAAGACATAAGTCTCAATTAGTTGCCAAAGGATTTTCTCAAGTTGAAGGTATTCATTATAATGAAGCGTATTCCCTCGTAGCCAAAATGAATTCCATCTACCTTGTTCTAGCCCTTGCTGCTTTATATAAATGGGAGATCTATCAGATGGATGTTAAATGTGCCTTCTTGCATGGATATTTGCAAGAATAAATTTACATGAAACAACCTCTTGGCTATGCTCAAAATGACTCCAACCTTGCTTTTCACAATAATAAATCTCTCTATGGTCTTAAGGAAGCTCATTAGATGTCATTTTAACCCCAATGTCTATACCAAGAAATTAGGTAACCATCCAATAATACTTGTTATTTGTAGTAATGACCTACACACTAAGCTACACATGCGTTTCATCAGAAATCTTATTCAGGATCTCGTTCTTGAAGTGTTTTTTTTCCCTATAGATGATGAAATTGTAGACATTTTCACAAAGTCTCTTACAAAAGCAATTTTTTTAAAACTTCAATCTATGTTAGGATTTTAGAATGTTTTCATTAAAAGAGGATAGACTCTGATGCCTCCTTCCTTCTCCTATTGTGTGACCTTTGTAAATCCTTCAATCATATCCCATGTTGGTATTATGGGGGGATGTTAAAGTATTTAGAAACTTAGAAGCTAGTTAAGCTCAACTTAGTCTAATTTGTCTTTAGGTAAAGTATGTTCCACTAGTGTGTTTCTTTATCTAATATGCATTTGTAGTTATCAGGATATGTTGTAGACATAAAGTAATCTGATGGCTCATCTTCTCTTTGAAACTCATAGCTAATTGATCAAATGATCTAATGAGCATATAAGGTCATTTGCATAGATTGTGAGAAACTCATATGTAAAATATTTTCCTTTTGGATTAATATATATTGCCTCAAGTATGAGCATTTGGGTAGGGTTGTGGACCAATTTCCTCTTTGAAGGTTTTTACCAAGTAATATACTATGTGCTGATATTTGATTTGTTCTTATAAGCAGTTTCTTACCTAGTAATATACTATGTGCTGAATATAATATACTATGTGCTAAAGGTTTTTACCAAGTAATATACTATGTGCTGAATATAATATACTATGTGCTGATATTTGATTTGTGCTGATATGGAAAAATCTAGTATATGACAAACAATGGTGTCTGTAGTGAATCAAATTTCTTGGCTGAGGTGAACGCTTGGCTGTGCACCGCCTGAATGGTTGCTGACTATTGACTTCATCGTTTAAAAGTCACATGGTTGTGCACCGCCTGAATCGATTACTGAGGTGAACGCTTGGCTGTGCACCGCCTGATCGCTTGAATGTATTTTCAATTATCGTTTGAGACAACTTAGTAGAGGGTGATTGAGGTGATCGCTTGGATGGACACTCGCTGAATGATCCCATATACTACGTTTTCATACATTTTCATTAATCGTTCCAGACAACTTAGTAAGGTGGTTACTTCAACGTGCAATCCATTCTTTCATTGTCAAAATTCAAACACTTGTTTTCGTATTCAAGGAATCTAATTCCACTCGGAGATATGTCCACTTCATGTAAGATGACACTTTTTTTAAAATTATCATCAAGTAGATTGATTTTAGCCTTTCATTGAATAGATTCAATATCATTTTGTCGTTTTTTATGCCATATAAGAGATAAAAGTATGCTGCATTGGAGAAAACAAGTGGCTCAATGGCATGCAATTAGATTCCAAGCACATGGAATAGACCTATACAAAACAATATGCAATTAGATTCCAAGTTGTTGATTTTTCAATATGGAAAAATCTAGTATACGACAAACAATGGTGTCTGTAGTGAATCAACTATTCATGTAACAATTGAATTTTCAATAGGAAAAAATCGAGTATATGACAAACAATGGTGTCTGTAGTGAATCAAATTTCTTGGCTGAGGTGAATGCTTGGCTGTGCACCGCCTGAATGGCTGCTGACTATTGACTTCATCGTTTAAAAGTCACATGGTTGTGCACCGCCTGAATGGATAACTGAGGTGAACGCTTGGCTGTGCACCGCCTGATCGCTTGAATGTATTTTCAATTATCGTTTGAGACAACTTAGTAGAGGGTGATTGAGGTGATCGCTTGGATGAACACTCGCTGAATGATCCCATATACTACGTTTTCATACATTTTCATTAATCGTTCCAGACAACTTAGTAAGGTGGTTACTTCAACGTGCAATCCATTCTTTCATTTTCAAAATTCAAACACTTGTTTTCGTGTTCAAGGAATCAAATTCCACTCGGAGATATGTCCACTTCATGTAAGATGACACTTTTTTTAAAATTATCATTAAGTAGATTGATCTTAGCCTTTCATTGAATAGATTCATATCTTTTTGTCGTTTTTATGCCATATAAGAGATAAAAGTATGCTACATTGGAGAAAACAAATGGCTCAATGGCATGCAATTAGATTCCAAGCACATGGAATAGACCTATACAAAACAAATGCCAAAAATGTTTTTCATTGAATAGATTCATATCTTTTTGTCGTTTTTATGCCATATAAGAGATAAAAGTATGCTACATTGGAGAAAACAAATGGCTCAATGGCATGCAATTAGATTCCAAGCACATGGAATAGACCTATACAAAACAAATGCCAAAAATGTTTTTCGTAAGTAATGTCCACTCATTGTTATAAATGGTCCCAAAACGGAGGCAAATGGATACACATGACAAATGGTCAATAGTGACTATAATGGTAATAAGCATGATCAAGCAAATGGCAGCATAGTAGTATGCACTGGGACACAAGTGGTCAATAAGAACATGCAACCATAAAGAAACAAAAATAATCCAAACCCCTTTAAGACATGGTCAGAAAAAGATTAAGAGAGAAGCATGAGGTCTCAACGTTTAAGTCATGGCATTGCTAAATAAGAGTTCATGGGCTTATGGATAAATCCAACATGGACGCCAAAGTCCATGTAAGGTAGGCACTACACTACGACGTGCAATAGAGAGAAAGACTAATGTCGCAACCTGGTGGGATAGAACCTAAGGAATAATGTTGACAAATAGATGGTTAATAATGCAAGATTGGAATGTAGGGAAAAACCTATCCCTATATGCTAAATAGAAACACATACCTCACTAAACAATATAGATCATCATAAAAATACCAAAGAAAATGTATCCAAAGTTTTGTATACATGATCAACAACACTAGTCCAAAATTTAATAAATCCAATATAAACCTTCGATAATTGTAATGAAAAACTTTAAAAACAAAAGCCTTAAAAATACAATATGGTACAAAGCACTACACAACATTGCTTCTTACACATAGTACTTCTTCAAGTAGAGCCCATTACGAGGCTCGTGTCAAGGATTCCTTTTGTAATCCATGAACTCATGGGCCTTTGTCAGCAACATGTGGCACACTATGTCAAGGCCACACCACACAGGCTCAAATTTCCATATTCCTAGCATATCATGATTCCAATCATAAACCAAAATCTTATAAATCATGATTAGAAACAACTCGAGGACTAACACACTTATAAATCTCATGAGCTATCGCAGCCTCGATGCCCATCAAGACATGGTAAATTTACGAGACATTCGAATGGAAAATTTAGTGGTGAGATCTAAAAAATAAATCCTAGACACGATTAAGTTAAAGCTTGGCATTTCAATAGATGACCCAGAAAATGCATCCCGAAAATCTTTGAAAGAGCCAAGCTTTATGGAGATGTTAGGGGGTAGATTATTCGAAATGTTCATCAAGTTTTCCACCATAGACACATCATGTGTTAGCGTGGGGCATTGTTACCTCTAAATATCTCTACTTGAAACAAGGCTTTTCGTGTCAACCACTAATTGTTCTAGCTTGGAAAGAAATGGTAATTGATGATGCATATCTTCCAATAGTATATCAACCATAGTCATGGCTTCAAGGATAGCCTCGTCTAAAGGAAACTCAATATCTAATAAATCACATGGGTAAAGTGAACTGATCATATTCCATATCATGATGGAGATTCTAATTAGCATTGGTCGATGTTGACTGGATTGCTTGATATGAAATCTCTACTAACTCTACTTTTGAAGGATGAGGCACCACCCAAGGATCCTTATTGACATCTAACACATTAGATGAAACCAATCTAGAAGCTAAAGAACCACCTTGTGATTCAATAGTATCCAATGATGTCATACATATAGGAGTTAAGTTTGAAGGATTGAATGGTGGACGCAGGGTGAAAGTACCCATCAAAGATGAATCTTTAAACATGCTAACACCAACACTATCATAAGCACCCATGGAACCATTGACAAATGGAATATTCATACTAACAAATCCTAGAATCTAGCATACAATATGAAAGTAGGTCAATAGTAACCACTTTTCCTTCATGAGGAAAGAAAAGAACCCTAAATATCGAAGACACGATAGTCATCATCACATAGAACCAACTATGCCCTAACAAAATATTGTAGTCTAGAAGGGCATCAAGAACTTCAACTTCAATTGAAATAGTCTTTCCACCTAAATCAATAGGAAAGGTGGAAATGACTCCATGAGGATTAAAAATATGACCATCGAATGCTTTCAACTTGGTGTTCTATTGGAAAATCTYTAGAGAACCTAAATKTTTCCAACKTAACATAAACATAAACATAATGCAAGTGGATGTTYCTTCATCGGCAAGGCATCTAAAGATGTTTCCCCCCCCCCACAAAGATACTTRTGTCTAGAAAGCTATCTAGTGGRGGAGCTTAGGCCAACTCTAGTCAATGTCAAATGTAAATAGAYGAGTGTTTAAGGRATCAACTTTTCCAATTGTTATCAAAATTGCTTTATGTTGTGTAAGGYASACATARCACAAGGTGCTTTGGCCAAATCCTCAACAATACTATAATTGTGAGTGGCTTGGGCATTAGGGTTGTGAGTAGACCTTTGTATAACAACCTTGAGCATTAGGGTTGTGAGTATACCTTTGTATAACAACCTTTGGCATTAGGGTTATGAGTAGACCTTTGTATAACAACCTTGGGTGGGAAAAGCATTATATCAAAGGACGGCTTCTCTATTTGCAGAGGGACACCAAGCTAATATGAAGAGAGAACAACCACTCTCGGAACTCTCTTAATTATGAGATATGTTCTAAATATGGATGCCTTGATTACACATGTATACATTGGAATTCGTGGAATTTCTCCATTGCAGGGGATTACCCTATGTTCCCCCTTGCGGAGGTGGAGGGCTTGTTTCAACAATTTGTTGTTGTTGTAGTGTGAAAGGATTCATTAAGATGATGGGTAGTTGTTGAGATCCCTGCTAAGATAAGTATCAAATAATATCATCCATCTAAATATATTTGTGAGTAAGATGGTCTGCATTTCAAATATTGCATGGAAACTTTAACTTCTTCTCTTTAATACCTCCCGCATTAGCATTTTGATAATATGTAGTCCCCTGCTCAACATTATAATTTTTATTTCTATTCTTTTGTTTACCTCTAGGTTTCTGAGCATTCTTTGGATTTGTGGATTGTATTGAATGAATGTCATAGGTTTGAGTATGGAATGAGACATTTTGTGATGTTGGTGCAATCATAGATGGATTATATGATATGGTCATTTGACCCATTTGTCTAGTCAATTGGCCAACAAAAGCATGGGAAAATAAACCAACCACACCATTGACATGTGGTCCTAGGATAGGTCTGGATGGATCCATTGATGGCCTAGTAGCATGTAAGGTTAAATCATATAACATTTTATACAAAGAATTAATCAAATCTAGATGTTGAGTACATAAAATCACTTCTTCTTCAGTTACAACTCCTAACATAACCACATCTTTGCCTATTTGAGGCAACAATAACTTCACAAACCAATCTACTAGAAATTCATCCAAAATTTTATCTCTAATGATCTTATTTAACCATCTCCATTCATGGATATGATTAGAGATATGCATGGTTTTATTCTAAAATAAAGACATCAAAATTTTGGTTCCAGTCTCATATCATATGGGAAGTTGGAAATGTGTCAAAAATGGCATTGACAAATATAAAAAATTGCTAACTGAAGTACCTAATAATTCAATATACCATTTTGTGATGCTCCCTATCAAATTTATTTAGAAAATATGAAACCTTATGATATCTTCCACTAATGAGTTAGATGAACACCACAAGTGGAAATTCATGACATGCATGGAATGATCTTCTCCAAGATTTCTGTCAAACTTGGGTATGTCTGATGGTAATTTCATGGGTATTACTGACTATTTGAGTTGATGCTTGATGGGTTCATTTTCAATCAAGATAGATCCAATAAATTCAAGTTCACTAAGAAAGACATTTATTTATGGATTAATGACGGACATTGCGGTCCTAATGGAATTATACACCCCCCCCCCCATACTATTATCCTTGAGGACATTGATGCCCCCAGAGATGGTAGAAATGTTGTTCACTAATCCAAACCTAGGATTAAAGTTCCAACCAAAAGTAAAACCAGTGTTAGGTATTGTTGGACTACCTAGGGGTATACTAGAAATAGGTGGGAACCCACTCCCAGTAGTAAAACCAAGTATTTTTCCTCGACTAAAAATGAATCCAGACATAGGCATTGATGGATTGACAGTGGGCATACTAAAGATTGGTAAAATAGTGGAAGGAAGATATGTGACGAGTGGCATTCCCCAAAGGGAACACTTGATGTATGAGGTATAGAAGTGGAAGTATCTATCTCACTAACTAGAGGAATGGAGATGGCCATTATGACTCCTCCAATCACATTAGGGGATGTGGGAATAGGTCCTCCCATATTGGATGACCCACTAATTCCTGACATCAAGTGAGTATTTCTAAAAAATGAAAAAGGATCACTAAAATGATGTCAACCTAATTGAGTAAGTAAAGGATTTAAAGGCTCTATGATGTGGGATTTCCCAATGAAATGGTAAATCCCACTCATGAGCCAAGTTCATACACAAAGTGCTAAATGCAAACTCAGAGTGAATTTTTATATTCTTTTCAAGTGAAAATTAAGTCAATTTTAGTGATGAAAAATATTTTTCATTATCAAATACTAAATATTGGGGAATGCAAAACCTGGTAATGATGTGGGATTTAAGAAAAGAAATCACATGGGTTTCATTTACTATTTTTAGTGGCACAACTCCAGTCCACCTTTTGAAGTAATCAATTGCTTTCAATAAATATCTATGGAGTTGGGAGGAATTAGGATTGATTTCCCCAATGATGTTTAAACCCCACTATTGAAATGGATTGTCAACGGATACAGGTTGTAAAGGAAAAAATTGTCTCTTTCCCTTCTCGGCTGACTTATGACAAATCTCGCATTTCCTTGCATATGAATGGGCATCTTTGAACATTGTAGGCTAGTAATATCCTTCCCTAAGAATTTTTTTTGTTGTGGTGTCCCCTCCAAAATTTCCTCGAGCAAGACCATCATGCAACTCATAGTGGACCTTTTCTACATCTAATTTTTCAAGATATCTGATAAGAACATCATCATAATTTATTCTAAAGAGAATTTCATTGATGAGATGGTATTGTGTTGATTTCAGTCTGAGAGATCTCCTTTTTCTAGGTTCCAACTATATGGGGGCACTACCATGAGTTAGGAAATATTTCAACTCATAGTACCAAGAGTCAGTGGGAGAAAGGATGTAATGAATTGCATCCACAATTAGGGATTCTTGGTTATACATGTCTTCCTCATCGTTCAATGTTTCTTTTGACTCAGCTGCAAGTTTGCAGAGTCCTTACACTTTCACTATTTTGGCAGGATTTATCTCTAGATCATACTCTTGTAAGGTATTCATCCAGTGAGATCGTTTCTCTACCAAATATGTTTTTACCAGCAGATTTCTCACTGCAAAATACAACACCATTACCTTGGTTCTATATTTAAGAAGATAAGGTATTAAGTGTAAATAATTTATTTCTTTAAAGACATCATATGCATGCTTATCTACTTTAGGATAGTTCATCTCTACTCCTTGTAGCCCTAAACTTGTGAATGCAATAGGGAATTCATTTCCTTCATCATCTTTCTGAGTGAGAACTACTATGAATGAGGTGTCGGAAGCAAATGTATATAAGATGAAATATTCTTTAAAATCATGGATCCTTAAAGATGGAACTTTTTCTATTTATTCCCTAATTTTAATGAAGTATTATTTTTTTGTAGGTCCCCATTTGGATTCATCATTCTTCTTGATCATGTGTTGCAAAGGCTTCACAGTTTCAGAAAAAGTTGGGACAAATCTGTGCACAAAATTGATTTTTCCTAGGAAAGATTGCATAGATTTCTTGTTATATGGGAAGGAAATCTTTGATATGGCCTCACTTCTTTCTGGATCAATCATAACTCCTAATTTGGATACCAAAAACTTAGAAGTTTTCCTTCATCTACTACAAAAATGGATTTCTCGAGGTTAAGAGAAATAACATATCTTCTACATATGTCAAATATTTTCCTAAGATGATGAACACAATATTTTCTATTCTTTGAGAATATATTGACATCATCTAGGTATATTACAAAAGATTTATCAATCAATCCCCTGAATGCTAAGTCCATAACTCTCTAAAATGTATCCCCGACATTTATGAGTCCAAATGGAATCTTTCTATAGGCATATGTTCCCCATTTAGTTCTAAAGGCRTTTTTCAACTGATCATCATGGGAAACCATGACTTGGTTATWTCYTGAGARACTRTCWAGGAGAGATAGCAATTCAAATCAAGAGACACACTGTAAAATCTGCTCCATAGGAGGAACGAGATAATTATCTTTCTTAGAGGCTCTATTTAAATTCCTGAAATCAACACATAGTCTAATATCTCCATTTTTATTCCTCAGAGGGACTACATTGGCTATCCATTGTGTATGTATTACAGGGAAAATAATTTTAGCATCCAATAACATGTTCAATTCACCTTTAACCAGAGGTTCCATATTTGGATGCATTTTCCTTAATTTCTACAGAAATGGTTTTGTATCAGGTTTCATTGGCATTACATGTTGAATGTTGCTAGTGTCAAAATTTTTTAGATTATCATATGTACATACAAATATATTTGTATATTCTATGAAAAAACTAATAAAGGCATGCTTTTCAACAGGAGAGTAGTTGGTTCCAAGATTGACCATTTGGGGGTTCTTATCTATTCTCGAGTTAATTGCCTCATACTGCATGGATGAACTATTTGTCTTGTAGTTAGTTACCTTCTTGAAATTATCCTGAAGGTCATATAGATTTTCTAACCTCACCAAAGATTTTGGAATGGAGTTCTTTGAGGTTTTCTTATCTTTAACATCTTGATATGAAGGGTGCATTGTCTAATTGTTCAACGCTTGATCATGGTGCACCTCATCAATGGTCGAATATTTAAAGTTGTATTTCATTCTTAGGAAGATGATGATCTGTTGATCATCACCAAATACCCTCCAATTGGTAATATTGTCTAGTAATGAGGGCATGTATAACAATTCCAAAAAAAATGTGTTAGGCATTAATCCTTCTGATGGAATTAATCTGGAGGCTACATTAGCTAAAAAGTTAGCATCAAAATTCATTGTTCAAGGAATAGGACTAATGTTAAAATCCTAAAAAAATTTAATCAATTTCCATATCTCTTGCTAGTAATTTTACAGTTGACTGGAAATGCAATGTACAGTGTTGTGTACATGTCTAATATTTATCTCAGAGTCACCAAAAACTTTCAAAATTTTCACCTGCGTGTCAGTTTTTTTTCTTATCCCCTGAATCAGGGCATCATACACTGCAGTATTATTTGTGCATTCAAATTATAACCTACATGTTATTAATAATTTCTTACCTTTAGAGTCTTTAAGAATGCAACTAGCAGTTGCACCCTCATTAGACTTGGAATCCATCAAAATACAAAGTCCATGTGTTAGGGTATGAACCTAACACAGTGCTTTTAACTAGGTTATCATCTTCATTCGAGCTAGTCTTTACATATATAACTAAGTTAGTATATTCACCATCTAGTATATTACAGTTAGTCTCAACAATCTGGGTACAATGGAGGATTTCAAATTGCTTGTTTGTTTCCATGTGTGGAGATGTATCAACAGTAAAATTTCCAAAGAAAGTATCTGAGTAGTAATTTCCCACGATTGAATGATTGAACATTATGGGCTCACTCGGATCATTGAGATATGTTACAATGTGCTTCATATACCTCTCTTGATCCACTCGTATTTGGTCTTGTTTAGCATTATAGGGAAGCCACAGAGACCAGTCAGTCGAAAACTATCATTTTAAAAGTGTATACTAGTCTCTACTCAATAGGATTCCATATGATTAAGCAATGTCTACCACAATGATATTGATTGTTTGATGGACTTTAGGATTGGAAGCCAGTCTTATCAAAAAAAAAAAAAATCTCCAAAAACCATCACATTTGACCTATCCAATTGTACAATTTGAGTGTCACATTTCCGTGGTTCAGAATTCAACTTTTGGCACACAACATAAGGCATTATATTTTATGAGACAATAGAATCAACCATGAAATTGTGTACATTCCTATTAGATATTTCAAATGTTAGGTGAAAAGGAGGGGTAGTAGATCTTGACTTATTTCCAATCAAGCAAGCATTGACATTCAATTACTTCTTAGTAGTTTTCTTTCCAGAATCTGAACTTTCTAGAATTTTTCTATTTATTATGTTTTCCCCTACATTAGAATGTTTACCTTTTTCTGCAGATGCTTCTTGAAGAGCGTTGATAAAAAAATCTTGTATTTGGGGTAACTTCAATAATTCATACAGAGAAATATTAGTTCATGTATTTTTCATGTCTTCTAGAAAATCGTATTCAAAATTATTCAAAGCAAGGGAAGATGAAGGAGTTGTTGTGGTAAAAGGATATTTCTAGGTGGTTGATGATTTCTTTCCATTCTTAGAGATTGAAGGAGAATATACAATAGTAGGAAAACCTTTAATCCTTGTGTTATATGCATTATGATATAAATTCATTTCTCCGATGTCGTCATCATCTTCATCCCCTCTAAACAAATTGTGAGAGATATCCCATAATGAATAAGATTCCAGTTTCGAGTCCTCTTTATCATTACCTGATTGGTATTCTTCATTGGTCTCATCCTCTCCTTCTTATTCATCTTTTCCACCCAAGGAAGATTCCCCATAGGTAATATGTTTAATCACATTAACAATATCCTCCATGTTGTTTCCCTCTTTAGGAGAAGGGTTTTTGTTTGTTGGAGGTATAGTCTTTCTAAAARGGTTTTTGAAAAAAAATATTGTAGGAATGTTTTCCCTAGTGATTTTCTTCATATACACAATCTCAATAGTGAGTTTTTTAACTATCCTTTATTCATAAGAAAGAGAATAAGAAAACTCTACCAAAATCCCTTCCCTTTCTTAGCCCAAGATTTGCATCTCATTCTGAGTTTTAGCCTCAGCCTTCCCCTCCAGCCTTTCTCCTTATGAAACCCTTCCTCCTTCCCTTGGTGATATGTTCTTTGCGAGAATATAATGTGGGATTGATGAACTTGGAGCCATGACAGAGGAGCCCAAACTTGGCTCGTGGAGTGGTTTCCAACAAAGGTTGTAATCCTTTTTATCTTGAAATTGAATAAAAGAGTTCATCCTTGTCCCAAAACCCTATGTTTGCATGTTTTTCTTAATTTGGGCATTTATATCTATGTCTAAACTTTTAAAGAAATCGATATAGATTGTGTATGTTGTTGCATTGTATTCCTAACCTTTTGCAAGTCAGCTTTGGGAGGAGATCCTTGATCTAGGAGGCGGAAACAAGCGAAAGAGGTCTACACCAACCGTAAGGACCAAAGTTGCACTCATTAACTCTCTTTCCTTTCTCTCTCGTCACTTTGTTTAGATGGTTTTGGGGTATCTTAAGGGTGGAATGGTATTTTAAAGGAGTTAACGCTCTGCCTTTACCTTAGACCTAGTATAGGGGGATTTTCCCTGTAGCAGAATTGACAACTCCATTGGGGAGTTACTCTAGGGTCTTAGTGGGAGATCTTGGTTTGATTTTATTTTCATTTTCTTTCAGAGTTTTCTGATTGTTCTGAGTGAGTTTGGGTCTCTGGTCACCTTCCAGGTTCCTACCATCTTCCCTTGCCTAAGTTTTATGTCCAAACTTTTTATTTTTTTTTAAATGTATAGAGGTGTATGCACCCTGTTTTTTATAAAACATGTGTACATACGTGGTCTACATTATATACAACCCGCGTACATACACCGGTTGGTTTTGCACATCATGTGTCTCTATTGTTTTGGAGAATTTTTTCAAAAGATTTTCCTTTTCCTACATGAAACTTGTGGTTCTCGGGTCTTCCTAAGTTCCAGAAGCTTCTATTGTTTGGGGTTGAGATAGTTTGCAGGCTTAGATTGTTTATGAAATAAAAATAAAAAAAATTATCTTGTCTCTCTGTGTTTCCAAGCATTTTTGGCTTATTTTTATCTTGAATTTAAAGAAAAATGAGTTGCATTCTTCAATTTCTTTTAGCATCTTTTGTTAGTTTTGCTTTGATTGGAACAAAATAAAAATAAAAACTAGCTTTTTAGGTCTCTTTCTTTCTTTGCATTTGCTTTGCATTGTTATTTGAAAAAGAAAAATGAATTAGCATAGGGTTTTGTTTGCTTCTCATCTTGAAAGCATCTCAAAACAAAAATAATAAAGAAAATCCTTTCATTTTCTTTTTTGTTTCACTCGAAAGTTGCAGTGTGCATTTTGCATGGAAAGGAGAAAATATTGCATCTTTATGTTTGAAGGATTGTTCATGTTTTTTTCTTGAAACTTTTTTTCATTTGTAGAATTAGTGTAAAGTCTTATTTTCCAGTGTTCTAATTAGTTTCTTTCTCACAAGAGTCTCAAACAACATAAGTTTCATTTCCTTTCCTTGAGTAAGAAAATCCCCTAAAATGAACGCGCTAATCTAAAATATATTAGTAACACTTTTTCTAAGGTTCACCAATAGCTTAGGCTAGGGCCTTGGATTAGGTGTGGAGAGGTAAACTCTCCAAGGCCAACCAAAACTTAACTTAGGTGTCTGTGCTAGGGTGTGAAAAATCCACCTTGTAATTACTCAATCTGGGAAGATCCTCTAACACAGGAGTCAAACACAAGGTCGCGTGGAGGACGGTGATGGAGATATCCACTCTCGATCCCAAAAAAGCGTTTGGGAGAGTCTGTATTGGGGGTGAATCCTATAGCGTTACTGGCCCGACTTGTGTCATATCTCTGAGACACTTGGATCCATCTAAGGTACTCTAAGAGTGATTCTAGCCCTATTTCATTTCAGGACTCAGGAGGATCTTCGAGCTTAGTTACCCTGCCCATACACTCGCCCGGTTGTCAATTGTACCCCCCTGGTTGTTGATTACAAGTTGGTGGCCTAGTTGCCATTATGTTGGTTGACACACAGGTGACTGCGAGGGGTGTATCATGGTACCTAAGGCAGATTATGTATTCTCTGGTCAACACCCAAAGAGACTGTCAGTTAGACGTACGAGTAACTTCTTCTCCTGGACAATCATTTTCCTTTATGAATGCTTTGGACGATTAGGACTTAAACTCCCTGGGTTGGAATCATTTAGAAGGGTCATTCATTTGTCTTGTATATTTAGGCTTTTATTCTTAGTGGTGTGCTCTCTTCTCCCTAGTTTTCCATAGTGAGTTAGTCAGTCATTGCTTTGGGTCTCTGACCTAAGGTGGTAGACTTCCCACACCATTGGTCATGAGGAATTTTTGGTCTTCCACTTAGAAACATGGAGCCACCTCTTTATAGGCATTGTTTTTTATGCGACTGGTTTGCCAAAATCAATGTGTGAGACTTTTACAGACTTGAACGATCCCACAAAGGAATAACCTATTCATAATATCTTCATGGAAAAAATTCCTGACAATACCAACTAAGGAACCCCTTCGCAATGGGATTCTTGTGCTTTTCCTTTCTTCAGAAACATCGGTGTCCCTTTGATGGCCACATTGTACATTCCTGGGTTGAATGTGGGACTATCGGTTTGGTTGGGTACCATTCCAAATGTCTTGAATGCTCTTGATGCTTCTGATTTAAGCACCTTATGTCATGGGCATCATGTTGATGTTCCTTAGCCAACAAATTCTTCTCCTCCTCCTTCTACCTTCTCTAGTGAAAGTATAGCTACTAGTAACCAGAAGTCTAAATGAAATAGAAAGAGGAAGAATAGGAAGAAGAAATCACCAACCTCCATGATTCATGTTGGAGATAGGTCATCAACCTCTGCAAGTCGTGTTGAAGAATAACACCCAGCCTCTGCAAGTCATGTTGGGGGAAATATTCCAGTCATTGCTATTCATACTGGAAATAGGTTTGCAGCCTCTTCGAGTCATGTTATTGACCAATCACCAACCTCTGCAAGTCATGTTGGAGATGTGCAACCAACCACTTCTATTCATGTTGGGGGCATTGATTATATTGAGAAACCCAAACGGATAGGATGTAAGCCTAAGTTCCCTTGTAATCTTTGCAAGGTAGATCACCTTACTCATTTATGCCTTGGCCTTCCAGAGGCATGAAGATTGTGGTCCATTTCTTTAATCCCTTTTGATTCTGAGACTTTTGAGGTTTCCTGGCAGCCTATTCATCCATTGGTTGATGAAGTGTCCATGCCAATGAAATATTTGACCAATCCCACTCCTCTTTTGGGGGGTGATGTGACTTCAGACCATGTTGTCTCGTAGCCTATTCAGCTAGTGGTTGAGGAAGTGGTCATTTTGATGCAATCTTTGGTCAATCCCACTCTTCTCTTGGAGAGTGTCAAGTCTACCAAAGTGGCCACGTTGATGGATTCTTCGGTTGATACCACTCTTCTCTTGGAGAGTGTCGAGTCTACCAAAGTGGTCACGTTGATGCAATCTTTGGTTGATCCCACTCTTCTCTTGGGGAGTGTCGAGTCTACCAAAGTGGTCATGTTGATGCAATATTTGACTAATCCCACTCTTCTGATGGGGAGTGATGTGTCTACCGACTATGTTTTTAGCATTTCCAGTTTAGTACTTTCAGAACAAGGGGGCATTCTTATCACTTCGAGCACATACCCTCCAAGTCCTAGGATGGTTTTATTTTATTGGAATGACCTTGTTGAGCATCACCTTCCTTCTTATGCACCCTTTCAAATAAGGGTTGAAGTTAATTCAAAAAATATTTATCGATGTATTGTGGATGAAGGAGCCTTCGCAAGTATTTTATACTCCTCAGCTTGGAAAGCTTTGATTTCTCCCAAGCTTGTGTCTGCTTTGTATGAGTTGTTGGATTTTGACAAACATCCTAGTGAATATTTGGGGATTCTTCCTCAGTTGCCTATCTCGTTAGGTGGGAAGATTGTCCTTGTCAATGTTATAGTGGTGCAAGGCCTGTTAGATTTCAATATGCTTCTCGGGCATGATTATGTATATGCTATGAAAGTTGTGATGTCTACGCTTTTCTGGGTGATGCATTTCCCTCACAATGGAAGAATTGTCACTATCGACCAACTGGCATATGATAATCATCATCCTAATTCAACGTTAGTTCAGGCTACCCATTTATATGTTCCTAGTGTTCGTGTAGACTCTACCCACCACGGATAAATTATGTGGCATCTTATCCTTCGTGTTGAATTTCTCCTGAGCATGAACTTGTTCACTCATGTTTTCCTTCTTGAGACTTGGTCTCAGGATTGACCCCACTGAACTGCGACACTAACCTTCCTTGTTGATAAGTGTGTCGTACTTTATGTGGTAGATCCTTCCTTCCATGGGCATCCTATTTAGAACCTTGTTTTCCATTTGGTGCCCATATTAAAGTACTTCATCGGAATGGGAGTCATTTTAGTCCATGACTGTATGTTGAAGCCTCATTCTTCTTCATCTTTTTTGGCCTTTACCCGAGGGACTCCCCAAGAGCATGTTTTTTTGTCTTTCAAGCTCGCTTAAACTTTGAAAAAAACATCTAACAAGATATTATTTATTGTTTTCGGTCTTGTTTGGATTACTTAAGAAAATAATCCCCCTTAGACTATTCTTTAAGCCCTTTTTAGTCTCTCTAAAATTGAAAAGCTTGTCGAGCGATCATGTTTCCCTTCACGCTTGTCAAACTAAAATTTGAAGGCACATCTACCCGATAGTAGTTTACCCCTTTTTCAGTCTATATGGTTAATTTACAAATAAAGGTATGCCCTAGGAGCTTCAATTCGATAAAATAGTATTCTCAGGTGTAATTTTAACCCTTTTTTGGGGCGGAGGGACTAAATTTTCAAAAATGGGCCATACTCCCTAGTTTTGGTTTATCTCTTTTTCAGGCCTTGGGGATTATCTATGAAAAAGGATGATCCAGGTGGATATTGGTAGCCACCCACCTTTTCCAAATGGCTCAAAACAATTTTCTAGCAATTTTGGCAATTTACTATTTTTAGCAGGTTTTAATTTCCGGGGCCATTTTGAGGGCCCAAATGAAGGTTTTTCGAGATCAAGGTTCTCAATAATATTTGAAGGCATATTGATCCCCCAAAATGAATCTCCTTGATGGTTCCTTTCCAATGAGCTATCACATGCCTAAAACGGAGATCGTATGCAAAAGTTACGACCCTGGGAAGTTGATGTACTCACTTACCCAAACGGGGCCCACATGACTTTTGGTGCTTCATCTCCTAGGGTTAGGTTTTTGGATGTCTAGGGTTTTTTGAATTCCTTATTATTGTAAAAAGGCCTTTGGAGCCTCATTGTAATCATCTTCTTGCGAATGCTAGTAGCCATCACATCTCTTCTCAGAGATAAGCTACCACCATTCTAGCAAGTATTTCACTTTGTATTTTTACAGTCTCTGTACATTTCTTTCATTAATAGAAATCATGTATTACTATATATATGTGTTTATGGTTGCATCTATGATACATTTCTGTTATATTATTGAATATCTGCGATATCTCTGTGCATTTCTTTATTATATCTCCAATCTCATTTCATGTCGAAAATAATCTGGATCAAAGGAATCCCCTTGGAGTCCATAGTTAAGCTCTTTACAGACTCCCTAAATATGAAAATATCATCGAGTGACCTTGTTCCTTTCACACTCGTTAATTGGTCCAGAAGGAATATCTATTTGGCATAAGTTTAACCATTTTTCCGGCCAATAGATTATCTGGGAAAAAGGCACATGTCGAGAGACATGCATTGCCAAGAGAGTTCTCCTAAGTTACATTTTATACTTTTTCAGGCTAAGGACACTCAACTTAGAAAAAGGTTGTGAGTTCATAGTTAAGCTCTTTGCAGACTCCTTAAAATTGAAAATATAGCTGAGTGATCTTGTTGCTGTCACACTCATTAAAATGGTTTTGAGGAGATATTATTTTGGTATAAGTTTACCCCTTTTTCGAATCGACTCGACTAATTACAAAAAAGGAACACTCTCTAGTCTTCTTTTAGTGTTTTTTAGTCTCTCTAAACATGAAAAACCACTGAGCTTACCTTCTCTAGGCTCGTAAAACTTCACATGGAAGGAGTCTTGTTGTGTCATACTTAATCGCATCGCATGTATCATCCTTGTTTATTTTTCCTAATGCCGGATTCATGTTGCTATTAACTGAACTTTCAAAGCATTCCTTAAATGCAATCCTTGTATCATTGTTGCCCTCGCGATCTAACACCTTGACTCATGGAGGAATTTTCCTGAGTGTCCTTATCCTACACATGTCTCCTTCCACTGAGCATCAGTATGTTCCATGAACTTGGAACTAGTTTTCTTGCCCACGACACATGTTCCTCCTTTGTAACATATCATTCTTTTATTCTTTTTCAATCTCATTAAAAGAATTTAAAAAGACAAAAAAATCAAATATTCCAAAAAGTGGGGATGTGATATACATTCTCTTTTATTGGCAACAATATAGTCTCCCTTGGACAAAGAACATCCTTTTGTTTGTTCTCCAAGCATTGGGATCTAGTATGACCTTAGGAAGTTGTTCTCGTTACATATAATTATGTCCTCCTTCGTTTGGTTACTCTTCCAAACATATGTAGAGTTTGTGGTGCCTCCTGTATCACAGACTTATGTCAATAATATGCTACTCGAGTCTCATCATTTTGTCGTGATTTTTTCCAAGGGAAGTTTTATCCAACTTGAGTCAGTCATTCTACAGTTGATCTCTTGACTTTCATGAGTTGACCATCCCAAGAGTCCAGTCAAGTTTAGATTCAAAATCAATGAAGTTATGTGCCTGATGATCGAGATCCTCTAGTATTTGTTGGACAACATGTCGAAGACCTCAGGGTAGTGAGTCTTACACTTCTATTGTACTCCTACCTGATATTTTGAAGATCTTGAAGTTGTTGCTCGAGCTATGAAGTCCTCATCTCCAGCCACATGCATCAATGCTTCTTGAAGATGCATATCATATTGTACTTGAATATCTTCAGATGATCTTAGATGTAGATCCGATGTGTATTATTCGCGGCTTCACTTTATATGGACATTTATATTTTGTCTAGTAGTCATAAATGACATGGATCTGTAGTGTACTGGATTGGCAACTATGCTTCATTCATCACAAGCATGGGTATTCCCGCCTCAGAGCGATTATCATTATTTTGCAGATGACACGCTCACGCACACTCATCTCGAGCTCACTCAACTCCGTGCCTTCCCACTGTGTAAAGGTATTGTAATGTATTTCGGCCATTAGTTTCTCTTCTGACCTCACACATTAGGGGGCATCTGTTATAGTCAAAAATTCCTTATCTGTGCATACAAGACATTGACCCTTCCATTGCATACTTTGCCAAAATACTGTCGAGGCTTCCTTTTAAAAAAAACATTTTTTGGATAGTGTGCGCACCTTGTTGCACTAATAGACTACGTACAAACACGTGTTGCATGTTATTTATCTCACATACACACACGTGTTGCATACTAGTTAGCCCACAGTTACCTCCAAAAGATGCAAAAAATATAAAACTGCACGGAATTCGGTGGAGTTTACAGGGTATGGATGGTTTCCTAATCATTTTACCCCTTCTAGCCCATCCCCAAACCGAATAACCATACTTTTCTCATATAAAAAGAGGTTTTGGGGAGTTATTTATAAACATAAGCAAAATAACAATAAAAATCTGCCAAAATCCCTTCCCTTTCTTAACCCAATATTTGCATCCCATTCTGAGTTTTAGCCTATGCCTTCCCCTCTAGCCTTTCTCCTTATGCAACCCTTCCTCCTTCCCTTGGTGATATGTTTTTTGCAAGAAGATAATGTGGGATTGATGCACTTGGAGCCACGATAGAGGAGCCTAGACTTGGTTCGTGGAGCAGTTGCCAATAAAGGTTGTAATCCTTTTTATCTTGAAATTGAATAAAAGAGTTCATCCTTGTCCCAAAACCCAATGTTTGCATGTTTTTTTTAATTTGCACATTTATATCTATGTCTAAACTCTTAAAGTGATTAGTAGAGATTGTGTATGTTGTTGCATTGTATTCCTAACCTTTTGTAGGTCAACTTTCAGAGGAGATATGTGATCTAGGAGGCGGAAACAAACGAAAGAGGTCTACACCAACCACAAGGACTAAAGGTGCACTCATTAACTCTCTTTCCTTTCTCTCTCGTCACTTTGTTTAGATGGTTTTGGGGTAGCTTAAGGGTAGAACAATAWTTTAAGGGAGTTAGTGATTTGCCTTTACCTTAGACCCAGTATAGGGGGATTTTCCYCGTAGCATATAGAAATCRTGTGAATAATGGAATCAAATGCTTCAWCAARTGATCAATGAAGARGTTMTTCAACACTAAARCCTATAYRAWGTCAYCTCAAATTCCAATGTTAGCAATGATATMAATATTTTGATCTTGGGGTSRTTAGAGGTTTCCTAGTTTGCTTGAGTTTTCATTTTTAGCCTCCATGTTGTCAATGTTTGGAGTATTTSAATTTTGGATTTCAAGCTCAACATTCCTAAGGTTGGGAATCCACATTTTTCTATTCTTATTACAAAATGAATTTTTATGGTTAGGAAAAATATTACAAGAAATAACCAATTAATAAATTAAAATGATTAATAAATGAAATAAGAACAACAACAAAAAACCCAACATTGCACACGTTGAAAGAGATGAATGAGGAAAATGCATTGCAATGTTGCACATTGATTGCCAAACACTCAAACATAGAAATTCTAATTAGTCACTCAAATTGCTCATTGTCTATATTGTATTTGTTCTTCCTCCTACATTCTTAGAAAAATGAGAAATAAATGAAAGAAAATGCATGCTTATGTTTTTTATGGCAAAGATAATGCATACACATTTTAAAATGCATACACCTTTCTAAAAAGACCATGTTGTCTTTTGTGTGGCTGCAAAATGTGTATGCATTTTTGGCTCAACATTGTCAAACCTACTTGAACATAATGTGTGTGCATTTCTTAGATATGCAAAATGTGTACATGTTATCATTCTTACATAACAAAGATTAGTTGAGTTTGTGAAACATGGATGACTTTAAAAAGAGACATGTAGTAAAGGAGACATCACATTCAGAGGGTCCTCTTTAAGACAATGGTATCTTTGCCT
Source organism: Picea glauca (assembly GCA_000966675.3). Taxonomy (NCBI): domain Eukaryota; kingdom Viridiplantae; phylum Streptophyta; class Pinopsida; order Pinales; family Pinaceae; genus Picea; species Picea glauca. Next base: position 250,715 of record JZKD02S2051166.1, on the reverse strand, counting down.
ATAGATCATACCCATTACTAAAATGTGTGACACATCTTTGTGATGAGACTCAATTGACAATTTGAAAACAAGGGTTGAAATTTTAATACATATTTAGAAGGAACAACCTCATGTCCAATTTCCATTGCCTTAGATTTATTAGTGATGTTTCTCTCAAGTATTCTTAATCCAAAATTCTATTATATTCTCTTATGAGATCCTACCCACAATAAATGATTAGCAAAGCATGTTGAGTCGAGATTTCATAGAAACCATTAAATATTAAACCATGTCAATTATCATGGCAGTGTTAACAAACTAGAAACTCTTTTTGAATGTGCTTTTTGAAGTCCTTAGTTCTAAAGTTAGGAAGCAAGTTTGATTGTGGTATAATGATGGGGACAAAGTGACTTAAATTTCATATGCTTCAAAAAGGTGATTATCAAAGTATAACACCTACATTTATATTCTTAAGTTCAATCTCGATGAAACTATGTTGAACTCAAATGGGAGAGAAGTTAGTAATTACTAGCACGAGAAGTCACTAAGACAACATCTAGTCATAAGAAGTTAATAATAACTAGGCTAAGAAGGAATTAAGGCAACATCTAGTATTAGCCACATCTTGCAAATCTCATGCAAGGGACAAGCATGCACATCATGATTTGAACCTAGGTCATTTTCATAACAATTACCACTAGACCACACCCTGTGAAGCTATGGTGTAGCGGCAAATTCAAATCTTGGCAAGCTAGATCCTACCCTGCATGGACTCTATCAAGTGCAGCTTGTGGATAGGCCGCCTTTATTAAGAATGTGCTCTAATAGATGTACCCAAAATTTGTTCCTTCTTGGGATTTGTGTCAATCATTGTTATTGCCATGTTTTAACCTGTGGAAATGTAATATGTAATTTTCACTCACTTAGAACCTTCAACCTCATCCTCACATTTAAAAATGCTAGCAAAAGAAGGCTAAGGTTTTGCAAGTTTTTAATTCATTTGATCGTTTCTCTTTAACAAACACACACACACACACACACACACA
>JZKD02S2051166.1:234465-246848 GCA_000966675.3 Picea glauca | reverse complement strand
ACTGCCCATCCCAAATTAACAAAAAGGATAACATACTAAGGCTACAACCCTCCTCTGAGAATACTATCCAAAAAGTACATAGATCCGGAAAGGATATGGAATCAAAAAGTTCTCCCACAGATAAAGTATTGACCCAGACCGCCAAGAGAGACGGTCATGTAAAGAGACATGAAGAAAGTGGGGGGGCCTCATGGCCATCCTGCCATTTGTTGAAAAGTATCTTTCCTTCTGGTACCTGTAGAGAAATCTTTGATAGTGCATCCACCTCCATATTCTCTTCCCTGTATATATGATCAAACTTGATATTAATGAAGAGTGTAGTAAGTTCTCTAATCTTGGTCATCCATCCCATAAGATTGGTAACTTTTAAATTGCAGTTTTGATTTATCCAGTCTATAACAATCTTTGAGTCCCCGAGGACATGGAGATGTGCAAGATTTAATCGATGAGCTAAGGTTAATGAAGCCCACAAACCCAACAATTCTACTCTAGTGTTTGTGCCATGCTCGCAGTTTAAAGTCCATCTATAGGTAGTCCTACCCATAGTATTTAGTAAACTCCTAGCTCCACTAAGTAACCCATTATTATGCGTTGCTCCATCGAACCAATAGACAGATTCCATAATCAAGTTTGGAGTCTTCTTGATCCTAATTGGTGTCCCTTTCAGAACTTGATTGTGAGTAGACTTCAACATCTCACTGATTTGGATGCTAACCCTCTGTGATGAAGGAGAGACACTATGAAATATACCTCTGCTTCTTTCCAACCATAAAAACCAACAAACAATTATTGGTAAAGCTTTATAAACTTTTTTCGCCTTTTGCCAGATTTCTAAATTGTATTAGACCAACATGTTAGACCATACTTTTTTATTAAGTTCAAAAGTTGTATTTAAAAGCTAGCGAATTTATGTACAACATGTTAGACCATACTCGAATTTTCGTTAGACCATACATTTTGATTAAGGTCAAAAGTTGTATTTAAAAGCTAGCCGACCCGAATTTTTGTACAAGATTTCTAAGTTTGGAGGTACGTCTTTTATGGTGGTGGTCCACAAGAATTACGAAGAAATTGTGTCGAAGGGTAGGTAAATTGGGAGCTACTTTTTGCCTTCTGAAAGGGAAACGAAATGGCTAATCTAGTGTGAACGGGGCACTGCTAATGTTCACCAATTAATCGCTTGAATGGAAGGCTGTATGAATTTTTATTCTTATCAGTGCATAATAAATTCCAAATTCAAAGATGAATTTCTATAAATTGACGAAGAAACTCAAACAATTCCCATTCACTTGAGAGGAGTAGAAGATGGAGATCTGTAACGTTCCTCTTTTATGTTGTCTTGTGAGATTACTTTTCCTCTTTTCCTTTTTCATTCTCTTTATCACTCCCTTCATATTTTCCACACCTCACTTCTCTGATCGTCGCCATCCCCATCTAAGCAATGCTTCTGATCAAGAGGCTCTGCTTGGATTTCTGTTTGGAATCACCTATGATCCATCTTAACATTTAACCACTTCATGGAAATCCAATGTTTCGTTCTGTGAATGGACATGTGTCACATGCAGTCGGCACAGACAGAGAGTGGTTTCACTCAATGTTTCCATCATGGAATTGCAAGGTAAAATCTCTCTTCTCGACAATCTCTCCTTTCTTAGAATACTTCGCCTAGGCAATAACAGTTTTCACGGTCATATTCCCTATCAATTCGGAAATTTGTTTCGCTTAAATATGCTTCTCCTGTCTCGGAATGAGCTACAAGGTTCCATTCTGCCCACTCTAGGTTGGTGCCACGGTTTATCGAAATTTTTTTTGAGCTATAACAATATGTCGGGAAGTATTCCCTCAAAACTATGTGTTCTCCCCAACTTAGAACTCATTGCCTTAGGACTTAACAATTTGACTGGAACAATTCTGGCCTGCTTGGGAAACATAACCTCTTTGGACCTTATAGACTTGAGTTACAACAACTTTCATGGGAGTATTCCTTCCAAATTGGGTATGCTAAGCCAGGTAAGCTATATATCTCTGCAATATAACCATCTGACAGGACAAATTCCATCTTCCTTATCTAACTTCACAAATCTTCGACTATTGGCTATCACTGCTAACCAGTTGACTGGTCACATTCCCGTGGAATTTTTTTGCAAGAACATGCGGTTGACTCGACTCTATCTGGGTAGTAATCAGTTGAGTGGCGGCATTCTTGCTTCCCTCTTCAATTGTACGAACCTTCACTTGCTCGACTTACCGTATAACCAACTCAGCAAAATAGTGCCCATGGAGTTGGGTAAGTTGACGCAGATCCAAAGTCTCGGCTTAGGTACGAATCAATTGGTTAGCGGCAGCACCACAAAATTTCCCATTATTACTGTGCTTACAAACTATTCCACCCTACAAGCATTAGATTTATCCCATAATAATCTCACGGGACGTTTGCCCTTTTCTATAGGCTGCCTCTCTAGAGAAATATACTACCTAAACTTGCACTATAATGGATTAGGAGGGGAAATACCTCCTCAGATTGGAAATCTATCTGGTTTAATGTTTCTTAGTTTACATGAGATATTTTTTAATGGGGAAATCCTGGCTACAATTAAAATGCTTCAAAAGTTGGAAATGTTATTTATTGTAGGAAACAATTTACAAGGAAACATCCCAGTGGAAATTGGGCAACTCAAAGGGTTAGGGATTTTGACTATTGATGGCAATAATCTCTCAAGAAACATCCCCTATTCTATTGGTAGCCTCCAACAACTAAGATATCTAATTCTTGATATGAACCAATTATCAGGAAAAATACCCGTAGGTCTAGGAAAATGCGTGAACTTACTACTACTAGACCTTTCATACAACATGCTCAGTGGTGAGATACCTCGAGAGATTGTAGGTCTTGCAAATTTATCTTTCTATTTCAACCTTTCAAACAATTTATTAGAGGGCCCCCTACCTTTGGAGCTAAGCAAGATGACTATGGTTCAAGCTATAGATATTTCTGCAAATCGGTTAACTAGTTATATTCCAAGTGGGCTTGGAAGTTGCAAAGAACTAGAATATCTAAATCCTTCTTGCAATGCACTTGAAGGTCTAATCCTATATTCACTCAGTGAACTTCAAAGTCTTCAGGACATTGATTTCTCCTCCAACAATTTGTCACATGGAATACCCACGTCATTGGAAAATCTCAAAATGCTCGACTAGTTGAATTTCTCTTTCAACAACTTGTCAAGAGAAGTCCCAAAAGGCGGAGTTTTCAAAAATCCTAGTGTTGAAGCGTTTATGGGAAATCCTGGTCTCTGTGGACCTTGGGTAAATTTTTCAATGTGCTTTTCTATCAATCATAAAAGTGTTTCTCATCTGAAAAAAGTTGTCATATCTAGTGTTGCAGTTGCAGTCACTATTGTATTGTGTTTATTTGTAGGAATCTTGTGGATACAAAATCACAAGAGGAATATTCCTATAGAGGTTGGGGCATCCTTGAATGTGGGGCACCGAAGAATTTCCTATTCAGAGCTCATCACTACAACAAATGGATTTAGCGATGCCAACTTGTTAAGAGTGGGTAGTTTTGGGAAAGTCTACAAAGGACTTCTTAATGATGGCATAGTCGTTGCTGTCAAGCTTCTCAATTTGGAAAATGAAGGGGCTCACAAAAGTTTTAAAAAGGAGTGCAAAGTATTAGGTAGAGTTAGTCACCAGAATTTGATTAGAGTCATAACCTCTTATTCAGATATCCAAATGAAAGCTTTGATATTTCCATTTATGCCAAATGGGAGCTTGGAGAAGTGGTTATATCCTGATGGTGAAGTAGAAAGTGGTTTGAAATTGATTCAAAGGTTGAATATAGAAATAGACATTGCCCAGGGCATGCCATACCTCCATCACCATTGTTTCATGCAAGTGATTCATTGCAATTTGAAACCAAACAATGTGCTTCTTGGTGAAGATATGACAGCATATTTAATAGACTTTGGGATTGCGGCCATATGTTTTGCAAATGATGAGGATTCAACTTTCACTTCTACACTTGCACTCAAGGGATCTACAGGCTACATTCCTCTAGGTATTATTTGAACTAGATGGCATGTTAGACAATGTCATGAGTTTCATATTTTTATTAAACATTTTGAATTAGAAACCTTATGATGAGGATGTTTGAATGCAGAAAATGGATTGGGTGGATGTGTCACAACAAAAGGTGATGTTTATAGCTATGGAATAGTGTTATTGGAGATGTTAACAGGAAATAAGCCTACCCACAACATGTTTGTGGAAGGAATGAACTTGCATAAATGGGTGGATAATAGTTTTCCAAATCAGCTAGGGGAAGTGGTGGACAAGAGTCTATTGAGAATGACTAGTACGAGCACTCAAGAAAATAAGGATCTCAATTGCCTTAGTCAATCTATAAGTATAGATTTTCTTTGCACAAAAGATTCTCCTGAAGGATGACCTACTATGATGGACATTGTGGGCAGACTCCAATCCATCAGAGACACTTTTCTGGGCGTTGTTGGAATTCCAAAATCCCAATCAAATTTCACATGTTTGTTGGGTGATGCAAGTATAGCTCGCAACAACACTAGAGAAGGCCAAAGTTCATCTACATTCTAGAGTTTTGTAAGAGTGTATTGATTGTGTCAATAGAACATATAGTAATTCAAGTCCACTGTCATTAGTTCCATATAGTTTGAGTTTTATTCCCCTCTCTTTAGTGTCACAACTTCATTATTAGTCTTATTCTCCTCTCCTTCTCTGTGCATGTCTATTGTTAAGCACGCCTGAGTGTAAAAATAAAGTTACATATTCTATGAAGAACAAAATGTTTCTACAACTATAAAATCTCATTATATCCTTCTCTTAGGAAAACTTTATGCATATAAATCTTATTACATCTACAATAAAATGCACTACAATTTGGTTTTACTTGTGTTTTTCAGGCCATATAAATATACCAAGAGCTTTGTATGTTCTTTAAGAGATTAAAGAGAAAATTAATGGTTTTGTTTCCATGTCCATTCATAAAGTTATCAATTCAAATAAAGAGCAAGAACATTTTGACTAAGATTATGCTTTCTATACTTTTCCACATATTCAATACTGTGTTACTCCTTCACACCAACACTTTGAAGCTAAAATTGTGGATCAAGATCAATATGTACATGGAACGACTACCTTATTCTCAAATTTGTTAAGAATTACACTAAACACCTAACTTTCATGGATCTATAAGAAATTAGGTTTGACACATTTTCCTATAGAGTTACTTGGTAAAATTGAGTAGCACAATTATTATTATAAGTTGAATATTTAGAGTTTGAATATGTTTTAAGATATATAATTTATTGCCCCTTGTTTTTAGTTATTTATGCACAAAAAGACTCAAGATAGGGAGAGATTTTGGAGCCTAACTAAACCACTGTTTTGCAAACAAGCTAAAAAGGTGGACCATGAGACTATCCAAACCTTTCACTAGAGAACTCTCTTGGTAAAATCATATATTCAAACATTCCCAAAACAAAATTTTATTACAACCAATTGCCAAATAAATTATGACATAGCTAGGCTGACATAAAAACAAAGTCAAACATAAACTAGTGGATGCCAACATGAAATAACAAAATCTAAACAGTATTTTCCCCCTTCCTAATGAATCTCCTACATCTCTATCAGGTTCTTCTTTCCTTTTCCTTCTTGGGTGCTAACAAAACGAGTACATTAAGCAAATGCAAGGAAGAATTTAGTCTTCATACTATTGATCTCATCGATTATGCAGTTCAATTTACTCTTGGTCCTCTCTTGATGTTCACCATGGTTCTGTCAAGGGACTTCCTTTCCAAGTTGGCTAAAATACATTCCTTATTGTACTAAAACAAATCTATTTTGTATCAAAACACATATACTATATATTGTTTGTAAAAGAAGCTTGATGCTAACTTTGTTTTTTTGGCAATTGCATGATGGTCTTTTACAAGAACTGAGTTGTCATCAATGTAATTTTATGTTGTACTCTCCATCCTATGGTCATCTCTTTGGAGTATTGACCTTCATTTTTCTCCCACATATATGCACTCCAATCCCATGTGGCTTGTGTACCTAGTGGAAGATCACAAAGTCAATGATGAAAACTGCCATTCTCCATAAAATCATAAATTTATATTCTTCGATATTTGGCTAAATGATAACCAACTAGAGGGACAAGATCAAGGTGCTTTATCTTGCCCAAAAATTCTCTTTCTCACTCCCTTCATAGTTTCCACCGTTCAAATATCAGACCGCCGGCATCCTCATCTCGGCAGTGCTTCTGATCAAGAGGCCTTGCTAGGATTTTTGTCTGGAATCACCTATGATCCATCTCAAAATTTAACCACTTCGTGGAAACCCAATGTTTCGTTCTGCACAGACAAAGAGTGGTTTCACTCAACTTTTTAGGCATAAGATTAGAAGGTACAATCTCTCCTCTTCTCGACAATCTCTCCTTTCTTAGAATACTTAACCTTAGCGATAACAGTTTTTATGGTCGCATTCCCTATCAACTGGGAAATTTGTTTCACTTAAAAAGACTTTCCCAAGCTTCTCAATTTGGAAAACGAAGGGGCTCACAAAAGTTTTAAAAAGGAGTGCAAAGTATTGGGTAGAGTTAGGCACCGAAATTTGATTAGAATCATAACCTCTTATTCAGATCTCCAAATGAAAGCTTTAATATTTCCATTTATGCCAAATGGGAGTTTGGAGAAGTGGTTATATCCTGATGGTGAAGTAGAAAGTGGTTTGACATTGATTCAAAGGTTGAATATAGAAATAGACATTGCCCAGGGCATGGCGTACCTCCATCACCATTGTTTCATGCAAGTAATCCATTGTGATTTGAAACCAAACAATGTGCTTCTTTGTGAAGATATGACAACATATTTAATAGACTTTGGGATTGTGACCATATGTTTTGCAAATGATGAGGATTCAACTTTCACTTCTACACTTGCACTTAAGGGATCTATAGGCTACATTCCTCCAGGTATTATTTGAAATATATGACATGTTAGAAAATGTCATGATTTTCATATTTTTATTAAACATTTTGAATTAGAAACCTTATGATGAGGATGTTTGAATGCAAAATATGAATTGGGTGGACACGTGACAAAAAAAGGTGATGTTTATAGCTATGGAATAGTGTTATTGGAGATGTTAACAGGAAAGAAGCCTAGCCACAACATGTTTGTGGAAGGAATGAACTTGCAGAAATGGGTGGGTAGTTGTTTTCCAAATCAACTAGGGGAAGTGGTGGACAATAGTTTATTGAGAATGACTAGTACAAACACTCAAGCAGAAAAGGATCTCAACTGCCTTAGTGAATCCATAAGTATGGGTTTTCTTTGCACAAAATATTCTCCTAAAGGGCGACCTACTATGATAGACATTGTGGGAAGACTCCAATCCATCAGAGATACTTTTCTGGATGTTGTTGGCATTCCAAAATCCCAAGAAAATTTGACATGTTTGTTGGGTGATGCAAGTATAGCTCACAACAACACTAGCAAAGGACAAAGTCCTTCTACATTCTAGAGTGTTGTAAGAGTGTATTGATTGTGTCACTAGAACATATAGTAATTTGAGTCCACTGTCATTAATTCCATGTAGTTTGAGTTTTATTCCCCTGTCATTAGTGTTGCAACTTCTTTATTAGTCTTATTCTTCTCTCCTTCTCTCTGCATGTCTATTGTTAGGAACATCTGAATGTAAAAATAAAGTTACATATGCTATGAAGAAAAAAATGTTTCTACAACTATAAAATCTCGTTATATCCTTCTCTTAAGAAAACTTTGTGCATATGTATCTTATTACATCTACAATAAAATGCACTACAATTTGGTTTTACTTGTGTTTTTCAGGACATATAAATATACCAAGAGCTTTGTATGTGCTTTAAGAGATTAAAGAGAAAATTAATAATTTCGTTTCCATGGCCATTCATGAAGTTATCAATTCAAATAAAGAGAAAGAACATTTTGACCAAGATTATGCTTTCTATACTTTTCCACATATTCAATATTGTGTTACTCCTTCACACCAACACTTTGAAGATAAAATTGTGGAACAAGATCAATATGTACATGGCACGACTACCTTATTCTCGAATTTATTAAGAATTACACTAAACACCTAACTTTCATAGATCTATAAGGAATTAGGTTTGACACATTTTCCTATAGAGTTACTTGGTAAAATTGAGTAGCATAATTACTATTATAAGTTGAATATTTATACTTTGATTATGTTTTAAGACATAGAATTTATTGGCCCTTGTTTTTAGTTATTTAATCACAAAAAGACTCAAGATAGGGAGAGAATTTGGAGCCTAACTAAACCAGTGTTTTGCAAACAAAGCTAAAAAGGTGGACCATGATACTATCCAAATCCTATCACTAGAGAATTCTCTTGGTAAAATCATATATTCAAACATTCCAAAAACAAAATTTTACTACAACCAATTGCCAAATAAGTTATGACATAGCTAGGATGACATAAAAACAAAGTCAAACATAAAGTAGTGGATGCCAACATGAAATTACAAAATCTAAACATCATTTTCCCCCTTCCTAATGAATCTCCTCCATCTTTGTCAGGTTCTTCTTTCCTTTTTCTTCTTGGGTGCTAACAAAACGAGTCCATTAAGAAAATCCAAGGAAGAAGTTACTCTTCATACTATTGATCTCATCGATTAAGCAATTCAGTTTACTCTTGGTCCTCTCTTGATGTTCACCATAGTTCTCTCAATTGAGGGACTTCCTTTCCAAGTTGGCTACAGTACATTCCTTATTGTACTAAAACAAATCTATTTTGTACCAAAACACATATACTATATATTTTTCGTAAGACAAGCTTAATGCTAACTATGTTTTTTTGGCGATTGCATGATGGTCTTTTACATGAACTGAGTTGTCCTCAATGCAATTCTATGTTGTACTCTCCATCCCATGGTCATCTCTTTGGAGTATTGACCTTCATTTTTCTCCCACATATATGCACTCCAATGCCATGTGGCTTGTGTACCTAGAGGAAGATCATGAAGCCAATCATGCAGACTGCCATTCTCCATAAAATCATAAATTTCTATTCTCTGATCTTTGGCTAAACAATAACCAACTAGAGGAACACTATTAAGGTGCTTTATCATACCCAAAAATTCAAACTTTGATGCTACCTCCTCATCATTGAGTATTCTTTCACGAACCAAGATATTAACGACCATGTGGAGACCACCTACCAAAGCAACCCTATAGACAGGTCCATATCTTCCTTCTTGTCATCAATGTTTATTTATAGAAATGAGAAGTCTTATTCAATAAATAAACAAATGTCATATTCAAAAGGGGCTTCTTAAACATCACCTTTGGAACTAATTTAGCAAGCTTCACATCTACGGCCCATGTAAATGAATCTGTCCCAAGTGAGAAAGGACCAAACATGTGTTCCTCTTCTTTGCAGGACCTCTTATTTACAAACCACTTTTCTTTTCTTATGCATGAAAATGCTATAAAAATCAAGCCTGCTAGAAGACATCCTAGGAAAACCTCTAGTGCCAAACCAAGATGAACTCTACTATGTTGTTTTCCTTCAACAATGTGTGGATTTGTAGCTATAGAGCATGAATATTATGCACCTCTAAATGCTATTGGAAATCTTGTGAAATCATTGTACATGCATATAATTATATTTTTTTAAGAAAAATTAAAATATGTCATGGTCTCTAAATGCGTCAGTAGTTTCATGGGGATATCACCAATAAAATTGTTTACTAGGAGATCCAAGTAAGTACATTTAGTATACCAACTGTAGGAGGAGGAATGTGGCCAATTAAAAGGTTTTATGAGACATCCAATACTCTTATATTTCTAAGGTTGAATATTTATGTAGGAATGGGTCCAATAATATGATATGCATAGAAATTCAAATATTCAATCTACCGCAGAGAACTTATGTTTGGAAAAGGGTTTAGGTAGAAATTGTTCTCAGCTAGATTTAGATGTTGTAAAGATCTTAAGTTTCTCAAATTCCACTGGATTCTTCCACTAAATATATTGGAAAACACATCTAATAAATTCAAACTAGGCCAATCGAAGAACACATGTGGTATCTACCCTCCAAATAGGTTTTCACTCACATGAAACACTATCAGAGTATACCCTAAAATGACATGCAGGTTACTTGATAATTTTTTCATGCCTAGTTTCAATGTTGATATCTTAGGAATATCCCCCAAATCAATATTGATAGGCCAAATGAATGCAATTTTTCTAATTTCTACTATCTCCAAAGAAGTTACATTAGACAATGGATGTAGAGAACTTGTTAAGAGATTTTGTTCAAGATACTCAACACGCTGGATATAAATGGTACCTGGGAAAATCGAAAATCCTAGATTGGACTTCATGACAATTTTTCACAAGAGCCAGTGTCCTAAGCTCTAGCAGAAATTGGCTGAATCCCTAAGAAATTAATTCTGCTATCAAGAGCTAAGAGACCTAGACGAGAAAGTATTGAGCACTAATCTGTTTTTTGGCAATGTGATCCAAAATTTAGGTTCCCCGACTCACTGACTCTCTTACAGGTTTCTAGACTTGAGTGCCAAATATTTTGATGGAAAAAATACTTTAGATTTTGGCTATCTTGATGAATGTAGTAGACCTCTATCTAGGAATCAACAAATTTTAAGTCCTTTGCCTTCAGAAAATGACAATGTTGTTAATTTGGAAAAAATTTATTCACCTTGTTGCATGCTAAGACGATCGATTGCTGAAGAGATTAGGAAGTCATGTGGCCTATGCAATCTAGACCTATGAAACAATCCTCTCTGCTCTCTTATCAAAGACTCCATCGAAAACCTGCATAAACCCTACAATACTAAACCTTGTGAATGCTGACCGAAATGGTTCAATCCCTGTAAAACTTGGTAAATGTAGAAATTGAAGGACTATGGTGTTAACCTTCAACTCTCTCACAATTTATCTTCCCGATACACTTGCAGATCCATCCCTTGTTTCATTCTTTATAACACAAAATCGATTTATTGGAATTATACCATATTGGTTGGGAAGGTGGAAAAAAATTGGATACATTCTACTTGCTTCAAATAATTTTAGTCGCCACATTCCTCTAGAGCTTGGGAATTGCTCTGCAATGATCATTTGAGTTTGAGAAACAATCAGTTAGAAAGATATGTCCCTTAAAATATATGCAATGCAATGTATATAAATTGGTGGCTTCATCAATGCAATGGTACAATTCCTGCCACAATCTCATAACCCTATACAAGGCCCTCTCCATGGTCTAATTCAATCCTAGGACTGTATTGCTATGAATAGTGCAATTTTTGGTACAGATTGACTCTGCATCCATTACTCTATTTGAAATACATACATTGGACTCCAGGGAAGTCCTGAGCTAGAATCTCGGTACCCCAATATGGATCTTCTGAGATGTACAAGAGGCAGACATGGATCAAATATTTCTTCAGCTTTTCATAGAAATCTTCGTTAAATAAGTCATAACATCCCTCGATGACTTTTCCATTGAGGATTTCTAAGATTGGGAACTCGAATCTTCCCACACTTCTACAGGTATTTCCAATTCCTTCTTAATGTAATCATCATAGAAGGCGATGTATACGCACAATGTGAAAACTCTCGTTCCATATTGGGTATGTAGGTCAATTGGGATTCATTTCCGGAATTAGAATGGGGTGTTGAAAAATGGTTTTGGGGGAGCACAACAACCATGAGGTGGTTGAAAGTGTGGACAAAGTGCCCACGAGGTGGGGACCATTGTAACGAACGTTTCCTTCACAATGTGTGAGAGAGTGAACTGTTAGAATCTTCCATCACAAAATAAAGGGTTTTGAAAAGGGCAAAGTTGTTGAATGTTTAGGTTGCTCGTTTTTCATGTCTTTGTTTTTCTTGTACTTAAATTTCTGTTAATGGAAATTTGGAGTTGATTAGCTACTCATATCCTCTAGGTCGATTATGCTTATTGTGTATTTGTGCTTGAGTAGCCTATAATTTATCTTTCCATAATATATAGTAAAGAAATAAAATACATTGGCATGTGTGCATTTTGCTTAAGCACACTACCTCAGATTAAGTTGGTATCAGAGAACTTAGTTTTATAACTAGTAATCAAATTTGAAGGATGGGTTTTAATTTCACTTTAAAAGGTATAGATTCATGAAGCTATTTAATGATTAAATGCTTAAAAAATTACATTTAAATTAAAAACAATAAATTAATTATATATTTTATTAAAAAATATCTGAAATAAAATATTATATTTCTAATTAAATTTATGTTTCATAGAGAAATTAGTTAATCCAAAATATCACCTTAACA
>JZKD02S2051166.1:173953-224582 GCA_000966675.3 Picea glauca | reverse complement strand
CATAAATTCCTTTGAAGTGAACTCTCCTCCATTATCATATCTCAAGCATTTGATTTTTTAATCCATTTCATTTTCAACCATTTCCTTGTAGACCTTGAAGTTTTCAAAAGCTTCTAACTTATTCATGAGAAAGCAAACTACATTCATTCTTGTATAATCATCAACCAATAACATAAAGTATTTCTCACCTTTTAAACCCTTTGTTTTAGTTGGTCCAACTAGATCAGTATGCACAATTTCCAGTGGTCTTGTCGTTGAATATTCTTTTGATTCAAACATGGTCTTTGTTTGCTTTCATTGTTGACAATGCTTGCATAAAGTGTTGGTTGGTTTCATGATCTGGGGAATTTCTCTAACTGCTTCCCTTTTGCTGACTTTGACAAGGTTATAAAAATGTATGTGACCCATTCTTTTGTGCCATAGCCAACTTTCATCTTCCTTTCCTAGGAAACACTTTTCATTTCCAATTTCACTTAATACATACATGTTGCTTGACGTTCTCACAACTGTTGCAATCAATTTTCCTGAACCTTATTTTCTTATCTCACACTTTTGTGAATCAAAAGTAACTTTATGACCTTGGTCACACATTTGACTCACACTTAGAAGATTATGTTTCATATCTTCTACTAGTAGATATTTTTTTTCCTTGGTATTCTTGTTCCCAATTCCAACTGTGCCTTTTCCAATGATTTTAGTTGAATCATCATTTTCGAAGGAGACTGATCCATCTCTTTCCTTTCGTAATGTAAGAAACTTGTCTCTATCACTTGTCATTTGTTTTGAATAGCCATTGTCAACATACCAACCATGTTTACTTTGCTTAGCTTGTAGAGTAAGTGTGCATTCTTCATTGCTATACTAATTCTCCTTTCTTATCCATGTCATTTTCTGAGGTTCCTATCTGTGACTGTTGTGGTTCTCTAGGAGGGACTATCAATTTGCAATATTTGTCCATGTGTCCAAAGTTGTTACATTTATAGCATTCCACTTCAGTGCTCAAAGATTCAAACCTGTTGTAACTTCTTCTCTATGTTTCACTAGGCCTTCTTGGGTAACCCTTTTTTGTACGAATTTCAAAGTTGTTTATGTTCTTGTTGTTAGCTCTGCAATTCACAGCTTTATGTCCAAAATTATTACATGCATAAAATAAACCAAAAAATATAGTTCGATACCTGGGAGCTGAATATCTTATGAAAGGAGGTACTCTTAGGAATCCTTCTTCTTCCTAAAGCCTATATGATTTTGTCAGTCATTGATTCTGAAATCTAAATCTTATCAATGGAGGAGTGTCCCTATAATTTTCTTTGTAGACCTTCCTATCCCCTTTGATTATTTCTGCATAGCTTTTTGGATACATTTCTTGTTCTGTTGTTTTGGAGCTTGATCCCTTTTATGTCTGATTGTATCCAATTCTGGACTTGTCATGATGAGGTTTTTTACTGCTGATAATGTCATTCAAAACTTTTGAGTTGTTCTGCATATTTTTCTTTTGAAGATCCTTTCTTAATGTGACAATTTTTGCTTCCAAATTTCCAATGACCCTGTCTCTTCCTTTAAGATTTTCTTTGAGTTCTTGTTCAATTCTTTTATCTTCTTCAATCTGAACCTTCAAATTTGTAATAATTTTTTCTAGTTCCTGAGTGTCTTCTTTCTTGTCTAGTTTTGCTTGTAGTTTCTTGTTTTTATTCTTTTCTCTTTTGATAACTTCTATGTCACACCACAATTCTTCTTGGTAGTCAAATTCTTCCTTTTCATATTCTTCTTTGACCTCTTAATATTCTTTTTCGGAGTCTTCTTTATCAGAGTCTTCCACTACCATGAATAGAACTCTTTCTGTCTCACTGTCACTAACTTCATCTTCATCTGATGATGAGTTGTCTTCTTTGGGGCATAAGCTTTTCTTGAAAACTTTCTTTGTGGTTTTTTTTCCTTTATATGTTTGTTTGATATTTGAGTAACCTTCATCATTTCTCTTTTTCTTATGAGGACATTTGTTAGAAAAATGGCCAATACCATCATAATTAGAACAAATAAAAGGAAGCTTACCTCTATACCTGTCATTGGTTCCCTTGTTCAATCTTCTGACAAAGTTGGTCGCTTCTTCATCATCTTCTGAGACATCACTGTTGCTGCTATGTTATTTTTCTTTTTTCTTTCCCTTTTGCTTTGACCTTTTGGATGCTTTGAAGGCTTCTTTTATATCTAGATTTTCCTGTTCATTTCTCATTTCATATGATGTTAAGATTCCATGTAGTTCGTCCATGTTTATTGAGTTTAGATCTTCTCTTTCTTCTAGTGCTGATATATTAGGGTCAAATATCATAGGAAGAGATATTATTACCTTTTGAACAATTACAGATTCTTTGATTTCTTCTCCCAATCCCAAGATTTCATTTACTGTTTCATCGACTTGTAAAAAGTAAGCTGCAATATTCTCATCTTCCTTCATCTTTAGTTGTTCGAAATGACCTCTGTAAGTTTGAAGCTTTGCTACTCTGACTTTTGAATCTCTTTCATAAATATTTCGAAGTTTGTCCCAAATATCTTTAGCGGATTTACAATGTGCAAATTTGGTGAATACCGATTCTCGAAGACCATTCAAAAGTGCATTTGTGTCTTTGGAATTATTCTGACAGAGTTTCATTGCTTTGTCATTTGTTGGCGGAACTGTTGGTGCTGTGTATCCATCTACAATTGATTGCCAAATTTCAAATCCTCGTGCCTATATATGTGTCTTCATCCTTATGCTCCAAAATGCATACTTATGTCCATCAAACTGTGGTATTCCATTTTTATACATGTTGTTTCTCCCCATGATCTACATTTCATTGGTTAAAATGATTTCTGAAGGAACTTGCTTTGATACCAATTGTTGGATTACTGAGAGGGGGGGTGAATCAGTAATAGAGAAATATAATCCTTTTTAACCTTATAATGCAAGTGTTATATCAATGTAGCATTATCATCCAATATTTGTAGAGTAAATAAACAATGACCAAATGAACAATCATACACATACACAGTGTTTTTACGTGGAAACCCAAAGCGGGAGAAAACCATGGAATGTTTTTTCTTATATGTCTTGAATAATTGCATTCATTGGAAGCACCAACTTCTTTTGTTTTCTAGATGCAACTGGAAGGAGGCTCCAACCCCCTAGTTTCTTAGGCTACAACCTAAGGGAATCTCCAACTCCCCAATTCTCTGGCTACAACCAGAAGGAGGCTACAACCCCTATGTTCTTCAGCTACAAACGGAAGGTGGCTACAACCACATGTCCTTGCCCCATCCAACAGCCCTAAAATATAAGTAGAATGATGGAACCACTGTCACACTATCACTATGAGATATACTACTATAAACCTATACCAATCAACCTGCACCAAACAACTTGTAACAACCTGTACCAATAACCTATGCCAACATGTACCTTAACTTGTATCATAAACAAATGCAACAACCATGCACCAAACCTGTACAAATAACCTGTAATCAAATTGTACCATAAACAAGTGTATCAACCATGCACCAACCTATACCTCAACCTACAAACCTTCCTTAACTTTAACAACAAGAGACTAGCATTTCATCAAACTTTACTTTAGTCTCACATGACTAGTTTTGGATTAGTCAACAACCCTAACTTGAAATAATCATAACTATGTACCTGTAATGAATAAAGATATGGAAATAGTACACAATGTTCTTTAGTGTGTTTTATGCAATTCCTCCAGGTGTCACTACTTGGAACCTCTCATAAAAGGATTTATAGCAAAAATGACATACCTTGTTGAATTTTGTCTTATTCTAGAGAGCGAACTTGTAGAGCATGTCTCGTACGGAATATTTGTTGTATGGATATGAAAATTGTACATAGAATACTACAGACTGTACTTTAACCAACACATTTGGTCTTATTGAATTTGGATATGTTATGAAGAATTTATGACGTTTTTACTCGAAGCACTTGTTTTAGACTAGTTTTAGGACTAGCCAAAAACCCTATTTTCCACGGAGTGTAACTCCAAAAATACAACGACCCACAAGTTGAAATTCATGCCACAACTACTTGGATATGTTTCCTCAATGGCCTCCCAATTTCACGGTCTGAATCATTCTAGAAAAAACTTTATTGCGAAAATGGGGAGATGACCTCTAATAACATACCTTAGAAAGCATCATCAAAAGAATTTACCCTCCCTTTAATTTCGGCCTTCTTTACTTCACCTTCCCTCTGAAATTCATCTTAAATATCCTTTGGTTACGCCAGTCATCTATAGATATTCAATATGCTCAAGTGTGATAAAAATGAAAGAGCCTTTCCTCTTATTTATACTCTCCAAGTAGCTTCCTTAGAAGCATCTTCTAAGTCACTTTGCCCACATAGTCACATATGTCCAACTTTGCCCAATTTGCCACTTGTCCATGTATCTAATAGCCACTTGACCACTTAACCCATTTTCCTCATTTTAGGGTTAACCTTCTTATAACCACTTTCCATAATTAGAAAGTTCTCCATTCACTTTATTATTTAAATAATCCTCCTTGACTTTGTGACTTCACTTTATTTAAATAATCCTCTACGATTTTGTCACTTCACTTTATTATTTAAATAATCCTCTTTGACTTTATCACTTCACTTTATTATTTAAATAATCCTTTTTGACTTTGTCACTTCACTTTATTATTTAAATAATCTCTTCTTTGCAAGCACTTTGACTACTTTGACCTTTTGGGGCTTCTAGATGACTCGTGAGGGTTCTCCAACTTCACATGGTCACAACTCTCTAACCGTGAGGAGTTATGTGACGTTCCATGTACAACCAAAAATGGCATGACGTGTACTGTCCATCTAGAATAGTCTTACTTGCAAATATATCAAAACCCATAGCATTATACATAAAAAAGAACTTGTGTCCATTACCCAAACCTTTGTGCTACCAGAATTTTCTATCGGACTTTATTCAAGGTATGACATCAATGAAAACCAACCCAATTAATCAACACTTGTTTGAGGTACATGGTTGGCATGTTGTATGGTTGATGATGTTATTGGTATTGGTACATTGATAGAGGCACTTGTTGGTGATCTTGATATATGCTTGGTACACATTTGGCACATATTCTTGGCAAATGGTTGAGGCACTTCATTGATGATATCTTATGGTATATGGTATGGTGTTTATGTACATGGTTGGAACATGGTATGGTACAAGTGTTTATGATACAAGTGTTGGTGCATGGTTGATGCATGGTATAGGTTGGTACTTGATTGAGACAGATATTGTGTGATGGTATATGGTGATATTGGTGCATGCTTGGTATATGCATGTGTTGGTGATGTTGAGCATATGGTTTGATATATGCTCTTGGTGATCTTGGCATGAGGTGCATGCAGATGAAAGTGGATATGGTTTCATGGATGAGACAGTGACAGGTTGGATAGGTTGATGTGATAGTGACAGTGACAATGAAAATGATAGTGGCAGTGGAAGTGATAGTGATAGGGTTTGTGCCAGAGTCTGTGATAGTTGGTATACAGTTATATTTCAGGGTGACAGGACGAGGTAAGGAAAGGGGGTTGTAGCCTCCTTCCTGTTGGATCCGAAGAATCATGGAGTTGGAGCTTCCTTTAGGTTGGAGATTGAGAAATAGGTGGGTCATAATAATCTCACAGGAAACATTCCCTTGGAACTAATATTCCTTCTCCCCAAGTTACATTTGTTAGCCTTATTCTACAACAATCTAATGGGTAGAATCCCCGCCTTCTTGGGAAACATATCAACAACCTTCATGGAAGTCATAACCATAGCTCTAAGTGGTAACCATATGATAGGACAAATTCCATATTCCTTTTCTAACTTCACAAATATTCGAGTATTGTCTATCACTGATAACCAATTGACTGGTCACATTCTCATGGAGTTGTGTCGCAAGAACATGTGGTTGAATGGAATCTATCTAGGTGGTAATTAGTTGAGTGTCATCATTCCTGCTTCCCTCTTCCATTGTACGAACCTTCACGTGATCTCCTTATCATTTAACTAGCTTAGCAGAATAGTGCCTATGGAGTTGGGTAAGTTAACGCAGCTCCAATTCCTCATCTTAGGTGATAATCAACTGGTTAGCGGCAACACCAAAAACTTGTCCATTCTTACTGTTCTTACTAACTTTTCCACCCTACAAGAATTAGATTTGGACCTTAATTATATGATGGGACATTTTCCCTTTTCTATAGGCTACCTCTATAGAGAAATAGACTACCTACGCTTGGGACAAAATGGATTAGCTGGGGAAATACCTCCATAGATTGGAAACCTAACTAGTTTAACACTTCTTGGTCTAGAAGGTAATTTTTTTACAGGGGAAATACCATGTACAATTAAAATTCTTCAAAAGTTGGAAAGGTTATCTATGGGAGTCAACAATTTACAAGGAAACATCCCGATAGAAATTGGCCAACTCAAAATCTTAGGGCTTTTGGATATCGATGGAAATAATCTCTCAGGAAGCATCCCTAATTCTATTTATAGACTCCAACAACTAAGATATTTATATCTTGAAGTGAACCAGTTATCAGGGAAAATACCCGCAGGTCTAGGGAAATGTGTGAAATTACTATAGCTATACCTATCATACAACAGGATCAGTGGTGAGATACCCCCAGAGGTTGCAGGTCTTGCAATTTTAACTATCTATTTCAACCTTTCAAACAATTTATTAGAGGGGCCCCTACCTTTGGATCTAAGCAAGATGACTATGCTTCAAGCTAAATATATTTCTACAAATTGGTTGACTGGTTATATTCCAAGTCGGCTTGGAAGTTGCAAAGAACTAGAATACCTAAATATTTCTTGCAATGCACTTGAAGGTCTGATCCCATATTCACTCGAAAAAATTCAAATTCTTCAGAACATGGATTTCTCCTCCAACAATTTGTCAAGTGCAATACCCACGTCATTGGAAAATCTTAAAATGCTCAAGAAATTGAATTTCTCATTCAACAAATTGTCAGGAGAAGTCCCGAAAGGTGAAGTTTTCAAAAATCTTAGTGCCATAGAATTTATGGGAAATTTTGGTCTCTGTGGACCTTGGGAAAAATTTTCATTGTGCTCTGCTTGCAAAAATAAAAGTGTTTCTCATCTAAAAAAAGTTATCATATCTATTGTTGCAGTTGCAGTCACTATTGTATTGTGTTTATTTCTAGGAATATTTTGTTGACTAAATCACAAGAGGAATATTCCTATAGAGGTTGGGGCATCCTTAAATGTGGGGCACCAAAGAATTTCCTATGCAGAGCTCATCATTACAAAAAATGGATTTAGCAATGCCAACTTGTTAGGAGAGGGTAGTTTTGGGAAAGCCTACAAAGGAGTTCTGAATGATGGCAGATTCATTGTTGTCAAGCTTCTCAATTTGGAATATGAAGGGGCTCACAAAATATTTAAAAGGAGTGCAAATTTTTGGGTAGATTTAGGCACCGAAATTTGATTAGAGTCATAACCTCTTATTCAAATCTCCAAATGAAATCTTTGATATTTCCATTTATGCCAAATAGAAGCTTAGAGAAGTGGCTATATCTTGATGGTGAAGTAGAAAGTGGTTTGACATTGATTCAAAGGTTGAATATAGAAATAGACATTTCCCAAGGCATGACGTATCTCCATCACCATTGTTTCATGCAAGTGATCCATTATGATTTGAAACCAAACAATGTGCTTCTTGGTGAAGAGATGACAACATATTTAATAGACTTTGTGATTGTGACAATATGTTTTGAAAATGATGAGGATTCAACTTTCACTTCTACACTTTCACTTAATGGATCTGCAGACTACATTCCTCCAGATATTATTTGAACTAGATGGCATGTTAGACAATGTCATGAGTTTAATATTTTTATTAAACATTTTGAATTAGAAACCTTATGATGAGGATGTTTCAATGCAGAATATGGATTGGGTGGAAATGTCACAACAAAAGGTGATGTTTGTAGCTATGGAATAGTGTTATTGGAGATGTTAACTGGAAAGAATCCTACCCACAACATGTTTGTGGAAGGAATGAACTTGCAGAAATGGGTGGGTATTAGTTTTCCAAATCAACTAGGGGAAGTGGTGGACAAGAGTCTATTGAGAATGACTAGTACAATCACTCAAGAAGATAAGGATATCAACTATCTTAGTGAATCCATAAGTATGGGTTTTCATTGCACAAAATATTCTCTTGAAGCATGACCTACTATGATGAATATTGTGGGAAGACACCAATCCATTAGAGACACTTTTCTGGGCGTTTTTGGGATTCCAAAATAGCAATCAAATTTCACATGTTTGTTGGGTGATGAAAGTACATCTCACAATATTACTATCAAAGTCCAAAGTTCTTCTACATTCTAGAGTGTTGTAAGAGAGTATCGATTGTGTCACTAGACCATATAGTAATTTGATTCCATTGTCATTAGTTCCATGTAGTTTGATTTTTATTCCCCTCTCTTTAGTGTTGCAACTTGTTTATTATTATTAGTCTCCTCTCCTTCTCCATGCATGTCTATTGTTAGGCACACATGAGTGTAAAAATAAAGTTACATATGCTATGAAGAACAAATGTTTCTATAACTATAAAATCCCCTATCTTTGTCTTAGGAAAACTTAATGCATATAAATCTTATTACATCAATAAAACATACTACAATTTGGTTTTACTTGTGTTTTTCAGGGCATAAAAATATACTAAGATTTTTTTATGTGCTTTAAGAGATTGAAGAGAAAATCAATGGTTTTGTTTCCATTGCCATTCATGAAGTTATCAATTCAAGTAAAGAGCAAGAACATTTTGACCAAGATTATGTTTTCTAATCTAGATGTTCACCATGGTTCTCCCAATTGAGGGAATTCCTTTCCAAATTGGATACAATACATTCCTTATTGTACCAAAACATATCTATTTTGTACCAAAACACATAGTATCTATTTTGTGTAAAACAAGCTTGATGCTAACTATGTTTTTTTGGCAGTTGCATGATTTTTCACAAGAGTCAGCGTCCTAGGCTTTGGAAGAAATTGGCTTAATACCTAAGGAATTCATTCTACTATCAAGAACTAAGAGATCTAGAAGAGGTAGTATTGAGCACTAATACATCATCTGGCAATGTGAACCAAAATTTGGGCTCCCTCACTCACTTACAAGTTTCTAGAATCCAGAGCCAAATATTTCTGTGGAAAAATTGCTTTAGATTTTGGCAATATTGATTAATGTAGTAGACCTCCGCCTAGGAATCAACAAGTTTTTTAGTCCTTTTCCTTCAGAAAATGGCATTCTAGTTTATTTGAAAATATTTTATTCACTTTGCTCCATGTTATCCCCTAGCCTAGGAATAACTAAGGAGATCATGTCTCACGGCCCACATGTCCTAGACATGGAGTGCCAAGAGCCAGATGAGTTAAGCATGGCCCCAAAGGGCCCCTCTTTTCTTCAGTGTAGTACAGATATCACTAGCAGCAGTATTCATCACATCAGATTCGTCCTGAAATGGTAATGAGTCTTGCTCCAAGAGGTAATATGTGTAGGTATCATAGTATGTATCGCTCTGATTTTTAAAACATTTTAACATGTTGCATTGAATATTTCTGGATTTCATAACATTTTCTTGACTTTATTCTCTTTGCCTTGTTCAAAACTGGGAGGGTCACATGGTGCCTTGGTAAGTTGGTTTCCTTTTAGGATAGGTTGTTACCTAGTGGATCTTTAAAGAGTCATCGCTCGTTCCCTCCATACTTACCATTTTCCATCTTTATCCCCTCCATCTATCCATATTTTTGGGCATTGGGGAAGGCTCCAATTGGAAAGAGTTGTACCTTGCCTCATGGGAAGAAGGGGCTAATGGCCCAGGGGGAAATGTAGCTGGAAAAAGTTAAGAGCCAAATTTAAACCTCCGAGATGCTTTGCCCAGGGATCCCCGAGAAAGCACTGAAATGCTTCTCAGTAATAAAAAGGGGCCCAGATATGCATAAAGAACTCAAGGCATTTGTTGGTGGATAGGAGATATCATCATGAGACGACCTATCATGACCATGGACATGTAGTGGTATGACACTACCACCCAACTAGTCACCGAGCTAGGTGTTGCAAGGGAAAAACTCTCTATGGCCAAGGGTAAACCACAACAGACAGGTATGACTGCATAAATCAACTCAATTCCAACATGTGCTATATAAATTAATGTGCAATACAAGGAAGAATCCTACCTCAATCCAATTGTTTGATGTCGTTCCACCATTGAGCACCTTGACCCAAAGCTTTACACCTGCAAGAAGTTCTCAACAAACAAGCGATGCAAGTATATAGTGACAATATATAAAATGAGTTAGCACATCAGATAACGCAATCCATTAATAAGCATTACAAACATGCACATGGATAATAATCATATATTTTCAAGATATCGATAGGATGGGAAAGGAGTATTTCTATTAATAATTGATTAACAGAAGTATCAACATTACAGACTTCTGTGTCGGAATGGTTCGAAACCAAGAAACCAAGTTCCTTCCAGCTGGGTCTCCACCACTTCAATCCTCCACCAAAAGCAAGCTCATAGGAAAGAGGCAATGATTTCCTCTCAACAATAAGGGAAGATCTTGGGGGTTGAACACTCTATTTAGAGTTGAGGAACAAGGGTATGCAGACTCAATATGAAGTAATTTCTCCAGAGTAACTTTTCTCTCAAAGTTGAATGCTTTCTCCTCTTTTTCCATAGCTTGAAATTGTGATTTTATAGCCTCCATAATGCAACTGAAGGGTCGAGTCGGAACGTTTCCAGTATATGGAAGGCCAAAGATCAGAGATCTTTTGTCATGACATGGAAAACCGACCTCATTTTGTATTTTTTGGCACAAATCCCGATATACGTGATTTGTAGTGGAGTAGCAAGAGTATACGCATCTTGCATAGAAGTTAGGGAGCGTATATGTGGAAAAATAAATATTTTTGGCTCTGGATTTATCAAAAATGGATTTGATAAGTCTGCATAGGGAAATGGAAAAAAGGCCCTCAAGATAGTCATGGTGAGGAAAATATTGCTAGAACAGATGCCCCATAATGTGTGAGATCAGAGGAGTATCTGTGATGGATGAAATACATTATAAATAACCCAGAAGTGGAGTGGTAGAGAACTAGTTGGATGAACTCAATTTCTCATTACATTATGTACTGACTTTGCATACATGGATTCCAAGAATACAGTGTAGATCCATGTGGAAAATACACCAAACAAGTGTTCATGGCCATGAATAGGCATATGTAAATGCGGTTACATGCCAAGAGTTGTCATAGTCACGAACAAGGCCCAGTGGAACCAGACTCAAAAATCAATCTGAAGATATCTGTATACCATGGAGTACAATCTGATCTCCTATGATCACCGAAGTCAAATAGGTACTGGTCCAATGAAATGGAAGCAACAAATCAGGAAAGTTGCGGCCACAAAGTGATGTATTCAAGTCTTCAATACAATCTGCCAATGGTGCAAATCTACATCATGTGAATAAATGAGTTGAGGTAGAACATGATGAGACATCGTTTGATTACTGGTCATTGAGGTATACCGTTAGCAAATGTGAGACAACCTACCAATGATGAAAGAAGGTATCAAAGCACTGAGTACATCTCTACAAATGTGAATAAAGGAGTTGGTGTCAAACACTTGAGAGAACCATTGATCTGGAGACATTGATGTATTCCCATCTGTCAATGGCGAGAGGGCCTGCCACTAATGACTGCAAGCCTCAAGGTACTCATAAAAATCTAGGTCTCATATCCAGAATACATGAGTTGAAGTCGATGGAAAGAGACCCACTGAAAGGAGAGCATTAAGGCATCTCTCATCAATCAACACGAGGAACAAAGCAAGAGCTTCATGATTTGGTGGAGATCGGATGAAGAACATGTTCACGAACCAATGACCCTGTGCGTATTTTACATGTGCCAAATGCAAGCGGTACACAAAAAAGAGCCTCTGAATAACAACCAATGGTGAAAACTGCTGACAAAGGCGAGAAAACCACCAAAAAGTCTAATGGCATCCAAGACACTGCACGAATCCCAATGTGTGAATAGATTTATTGCCATCAAACACAAGGGAAACTACCCAGTCAACAACCCATGATGAAATGTTGATTGTTGGGTTCAAGGTGACCTACCAATGATGAAAGTATGGCCAAGGTGCATCAAAAGACCAAAGTATCATGTGATTCTAAGAAAAAATGAGGGTATGGCCGACATGCAAAGTCAATTTTTCTGAGGAGTGGCCGACATAGGTTGATAGATTTCCTTTGAACAAGGGCATGAGACATACAGTGGACTTTGGTAGCATAGACTTAATGATGTGACAACTAGATGCAGGAGGAATCCATATTGTTCTCTATAGTGACTGGAATATTAACCAGTCGGTAGAGAAAATTTTGTAACGAGATTAGCTTCCTAAGGCCATGCAAAACCCAAAATTATGATGACGCAAGGACTCAATAACTTTGTGCTTTGTTCAAAAGTGACACGATTGCTGCCAATCAAAATATAGTAGTTTGTTCCCGCCCATCCTTTTTTTGTTTTTTCATAACAAATGAATGGTATGATACAGTGGAGGGAACGAGTGTCGCAAGTAAGCAAAACTAGTTGCAACAGTGGAACATACCTATGCTCAATG
Organism: Picea glauca; assembly: GCA_000966675.3. NCBI lineage: Eukaryota > Viridiplantae > Streptophyta > Pinopsida > Pinales > Pinaceae > Picea > Picea glauca. Next base: position 211,876 of record JZKD02S2051166.1, on the reverse strand, counting down.
CAAGTAAATGCATGCGGGAGATGGACACTCGGGGTGATGTTCCCTCCAGGGTATAGGGTGTCAAATTGTGAAGGATAAAAACAATGTTCTTCTTAGTTTAGGATGCAAACTGCTTAGGCAATGGTTTATAACACAAAGCAAGAACCAACTAAAGGCTCAATACTACAAGCGAGGGCATAAGATGCAATCACAACTTAATGCCAAAAAATGTCCTTTTTTATATATTTTAGTCTACTTGGTGTGAAAAAGGGGTAAACTTGTGCCAAATAGATGTCTTTTCAAATCCAATTTACAAGTGTGAAAAAATCAAGTTCACTCGACAATCTTTTCGATTTTTGATAGCGAGTCAGAAAAGAGCTTAACTAGGACTCATGATATTTCAAATCCAATTTTAGCGAGTGTGAAAGGGACAAATCACTCGATGATATTTTCAATTTTTAATAACGATTCGGAAAAGAGCTTAACTAAGACTCATTTTTTTTCTAATCAACATGTAGAGGGGCAGGCCAAGGCTCCCGTCCTAGCCTTCTGCCGAAAGTCAGTACCTTGTGGATAGCTAACAAAAGCTTGGGAAAGCCCAAAGCTCTTCAAGTCTAAGAAGAGAAAGTGATAACGTAGTACATATTCTCTGTTATGGTTTGAATAATGTCTCTTAATGGAAAATACATAGGTGGGGGTATGGGATGTCCCATCAGGTCGTCCCAATCGAAGGGGGCCTCGTTAGGACTTGGAGGGAGAGTATTCGGAGGAAGAATGAATCTCTCATGTTCAGAGGGGGGAAGACTTGGAATGTTGATGACATGATTGGAAGGTGCATCACTCTCTTGAGGGAGAGTCAGTTTGACCAAAGATTTCATTGGTGTAGTCACTTCTTCAATTATAGGTTGAAGAGGATGCATAGTAACAGGAGAAAGAGACACTTTACCCTCGATAAAGGGGGTGAGGTTGGAGGGAAATCTCGGCAGCAGAACCACTAGGACCACTAAAGGCAAAGTGGTGTGAGGAGAAACCATGGGTGTCTCAGAATTTGAAGGGCTTTTGGGGGAGCCCCATGCCTCTGGTATCTTGGTAGTCACTGAGCACACATGATTAATATGATTTCTTTCACAAGTCTTGCAAAGGAATTTAGGCTTATGTCTGAGACGTTTAGGCTTCCTGATGGGACTAGTTGAGGAAAGAGAGTCATCTTCTGTATGATGAATAGGAGTTGGAGATGTGACACTGCTATGGTCCTGGGTGAAGAGGATGGTTCCTCCAACATAATTGGTAGAGGTTGGAAGCGAATTGTCGACATAATTTGTAGAAAATGTCGACCCATATCCAACATGATTAGAATAGGTTGGGGATGGTGCACTGGTATGGATGACAGTGGCTGGGCTAGCGATAGACTGTGGAATTTTATTCCAAAGTCTTGGAAAAGATTAGTTTTGAAACATTGCAAGCCAGAAAGGATCTTAGTGTACTCCTAGTCTTTGCTCAGAGATGTGGTGGTTTATGCCAAAGTGGTCTGAAGAGGTTTGGACGGGCATCATCACTGAGGTCTGAAAAGAGACTGAGGTAGGATAAGAATTATTCAAGTGAGGATATATGTTGCCTCCTTGTGAAGGGGTCCCATAAGGAGGGTAGCCCGAACCGTAAAATTGATTCTCCCCATACGAAATACCTGGGGGTACTTGAGGACCTGGTGCAGAAAAAGTGTTTAAAGGGACCAGCATGGCAGATGAAAGATACATGGGTGGGGTGTAATAAGTGGAAAAATAACCCATCTGAGCATTGGCTCTTGAAATAGCATAGCTAATATTGGATCCATAATGGGGAAGGTTCCAACCTCTCATGGGAACATGACTCATGTCAAACGAAGAAGTGGGTATGGGAGCGATGGTGCCCTTAGGTCCAATTATAGGATTCATATATGTCAACCAGGGAGAGGATTGCATGTGGGAAGGCATATCAACAGAAAAATGACTAGAGACCCAAGGTGCGGACTGAGCGTTGTAATCGTGCATACCATTGTAAAAAACAGAAGGATCTGCCCCCATAAGATGAGAAAGCATCATGGAGTGGGTAGCGGGGAATGGAGGAGTAAAAGGGGCTCCACTATCCATGATAATAAAAACAAAAATAGACTCCTAGGGCCAACTAGTAGTCAAAGAGCATACCAAAAAGTCAAACTTCCAATCTGCATTCAAAATGGCTAAAGTGGTTGAGTGGCCTCCCTTGCTAAAGAAGGTATGTCTCATCCAAGAGGGACCTGAGACTCCCCACTAAAGTTTGGAGGTAACATAATCAATTATAGGGGCCCTCATGGGATTAACAACCAATCAGTCAGATCCCCCCGGAGAGGTAATCCTCCATAAAGGTTGTGTGTTGTCCAACCCCTATCTGACTTAGGGTACAAGCAAAATAACCCCTATAAGTAACCTATGAGATACTTAAGTCAATAAACTAATAAACCATTGTATAACCGATGCACAGGTGAGTAGTCGTAAGTTCGGATCACCGTATGGGTAGGGTAGTAAATCCCGAAACCTCGAAAGCACTGCCTCTCACAGAGGTATGTGTACTAGAAAGATCCCCAAATATGAATAAATCCACAAAAATATCTCTGACGCTAGGCGAGTATCCAGGTGTTACACATTATTTTTGTCATCCTTATGACCATTCATGATGTAAACCTATCTGTTTCCTTTAGAGGGGTCAGTGGCCTGAATTTCTGAAGAAAGAAGGGAGAATAACTTTTCCTGAGAAAAGAAGTTGCATTTTCCTTTGGAAAAACCCCATAAAAAAGGAAGTTCGCAGGTTGCTCTATAGGCAGGGTGCGAGAATGCCTAATTCTCATAGGTTGCACCATAGCTGGGTTGTGAGAGGTTCACAGGTTTCTCTATAGGCAGGGTGAGAGAATGCTTACACATGGGAAAAATGAGCGTTTTCTCGAATCTTCTAGAAGGAGAAACTTCCATGGTGAGGTGGCATCCAAATGGTTTGGATATTACTCTCTTTCATGATTTAGTGGGATCATCCTAACCTCCTCACCTTATCCTCTTCAGCTTATAAAAGGAGAGGAACTCTCATGGAGAAATTTGGCTTGGATGATATAAGCTTCGGTTAGCTTTGGTTAGCTTTGGTTAGCTTTGGAGCTTTGGAGATTTTGTTAGCTTGGAGCTAGATGAGCCACTTTGTCAAGATAGATTGTGAATATTATTAGATCTGTGCTCTCAGAATTCTTGGAGTGAAAGTGTGTGGGGAACGAAAGACAGTTGGAAGGGACCTTATGACATCAAGGCCATGGTTGTAATCTCTCTTTCACATTTAATATGATACAGTAGTATGATTCTTTCCTATAAATCTTGTTGTGTTTTATTGTATGTTTCCTTGATCACATACATAGGTTTATATTGAGTTTATGATATTGCTATCACTTTGGATGGTTGCGTTCTTTTGCAAGATCATCATTGTATGAGCATTGGAACGGAGCTAGGATGGAAATGGTGAGAGGAAGCGACATTTAAACGGTATGTCACCCATCCCTCTTTGATTAGTAAATTCAATATTTAACTTAAGGAAACTATCATGTTTTGGTGTGTTTTGTTCTATATCTAGGTGGATCTAGGGAGATTATTTAGTGTCCGCGCCTACCGATTTGTCCGATAACAAAATTGGCGACTCCACTAGGGACGGATTGTTTCCTAGTTAGTCTAGTTTCCCTTTCTTTGATTGCTTTTTTTCTGGTCTCTGAGTCTGTGGGAGATCCATCTAGACTCTCTAGATCTGAAAGTTCACTCAAATTTAGTCCTGTTTCAAATTTTTTCTTGTTTATAGGCATTCTCACACTGTACCCTTTAGTGGCCTGCGAGCAACACCTAAGTTCGCACCCTGGTGTTAAGTCCAGTGTGAACCCCTCACAGTCAACCTTTGTTCAGCCTGCGAGAATCTTTGATTCTCACACTGTAATACACTTCCAGCCTGCGAACTTGTTTGTGAAAAATTTTGGATTGAGTCTTGTCATTTTTTGATGCCCATTTTTGCTTTGAATAGCTGGATTGAACTTTTGGAGCCTATATTGATCTGTTTACAGTCTTCTTGACATTCTTTGAGTTTCTTTTTATCCATATTTGCTTTGTTTGGTTTTGAAGGATTAGTCTCTTGCTTTGAGTGTCTTTCAATTACAAAGCATGTGTTTTCTTTAGAATTGTTTAGGGAAAGATCATATTTCTTCTGAATAGTTCGCTTTAAAAGAGAACTTTTAGTTTAGGTTTCTTTGTTTTAAGAACGTTCATTATTTCTTTTAGTGAAATTTTTGAAACAAAGAGATTTAATTTCTTGTTTTATATTAGATTGGGGGCATCCTTGCATTTCAAGTACCGAAATTGCATGATTCTTGAATCGTGCATTGGTGCTCAGTACCTTTTTCTCATTTCTTGTGAATATTGATATTCATGAGTTTGATATATTTTGGGACATCGTGCATATGGGAATGATAAATGTTTTCTCCTTCTCGTAGCATAGATTTCATCGAAACGAAAAGATTGCATTTTCATATCTTTGCATAATTTTTGAGTCAGTCAAAACACCATATTGTTCACGCCATTTTCCTTTTGAGTAACAACAACCATAAAATAAAGCGCTTATAAAAATTGATTAGACATTTTAATCTTTTCTGGTAGAAAACCTACATTAGATTAGTTGTAGGGATTTGGAATAGGTGTGAAATATAACTTTCCAAAGTTGCAAACAAACATAGAATATTGAGTTAGGGAGCGGTTAAATCCACTTATTACATTTTGTCTTGGGAAGCCCTTCTAACACAATGGTCAATCACAAGATCGCATTGAGACTAGCAGAGATACTCACCCTTCTTTGTTGGTCTTGGTGTAGAGGTTGCGCGTATTATGGGGATCGCTTGAGAGGTATACCCACAATGATGAGTGGAAGCATTTCGATTTGATTTCAGGCTAGATACCCTGCCCTTGCGCATGGATCGGACTATCGACTGTCTCCCCAGACATCATTGTAGTAATTGGTAACCTTATTGGCCTATCTCTCTAGGTTCTTTACACGAGGTGGATGTGGAGGGGCAAGTCTTCACAGTACCTAGAATCGACGTTGGCCAAAATCACTCAGGCTCCTTGGAGGGTATACCCACAATTATGGTTGGGAGCTTGCACCAGGGTGTAAGTCCGTTAAGCAGGTCGTCAACGTAACTTTTCCACTCGCTCTATCTCATCCCCTTCTTACTTTGTTCCCACGACATTGGATTTCATCACCAACTAGTGTGTTCATTGTGAGAAGGTTTTGTTTTCTTACTTGTTTACTAGATTTTTAGCGTGTTCTGTTTGTTTTCTTTAGAGAAATCTAGATTGGATATTTATTTAATGGCGTTCGTTCCTGGAATGACCAATGAAGAAACCCCTTCTCTAGGGGAACCTTTTGTTTTTCCTTCTTATGGAAACATTGGTCCTCCTCACATCGCTACTTTGAGCCTTCAAGGTCTCACTATTGGATTATTGGTATGGTTGTTTTCCACTCAGGTAATCCCGAATGCAATTAGTGCTTCAGTCACAAGCACTCCCCCCCAAAAGAATCAACCTCATGTTGATCCTTCACCTTCTTCACCAGTAAGGTCTTCTTCGCCTTCTTCGCTTGCAATGTTGCCTTCCGTTTCATCTTCTTCGTCGAGTGAAAGTTCTAAAGCTAGTAACCCGGTGAATAAGAAGAAGAAGATAAGAAAGATTAAGAAGAAGAAAGATAAGCGAGGATCCAAACTTCCGATCGCTGTCAAACATGTTGGAAAACAACCAGTTACTGTTAATCATGCTGGGAGTGTTAATGATGTCAAGATCGGCCAAACAACTCATAAGCCCAAGTACCCTTGCAGGCTTTGTAAGGGTAGCCATCTTCTTAAGGAATGCCCTGGTCTATCCAAGGTTATAGAAGTATGGTCTACACACCCTAACCAACCCATATCATCAGCCTCTGAACAGCATACTGATGACCTCCTGTCAACTAGTCATGATACGGTTGGGAAGAAGAAAAGTAGAGTCAAGTTCTCGTGTATGTCATGCAAAGGGAGTCATCTCACTGAGCTTTGCCCTCATATGGAAAAAGCCTCAAAATTACTGGAAGACATGAATGTTTCACAGCCTCAACTTCCAGCTACTTATCACAAGCTTTCTCTCAACCCACCTGTAGTTGATGGAATGATCAATCATGTTCCCCTATCGGTCAGTCTGGTTGATCAAGTGGTCAATCTAGTCACGTATTTGGATGAACTAGTAGACCAAGTGGTTGATCTGATCCCATACTCGGTCAACCCCACTCTCCCATTAAAGAGTGAAACCCAAGCGGTCAATCTGTTTCCACCTATCGACCCCATTCTCCCCTTGGAGAATGAAACCCAAGTGGTCGATCTGATCTCTCCATCGGTTGATCTGATCTCTCCATCGGTCAATCCTACTCTCCTTCTAGAAAGGAAACCCGATACTTCCCATGTTTTTCTCGTTGATATAGAATCTGCCATGCCGGGGGCTATTCCTCCTTCTCCCATGAAACCTCCTCCAAGTAATGAGTCCATCCATTTTGATTGGGGTGTGCTAACTGGACCTCGTCTTCCCTCTCACATTCCTTTCCAGATTACAGTACAGGTTTGTGGTCGAGACGTTCCTCAGACACTGATAGATGAAGGTGCATCAGTTAGTATTTTGTCCTCTTTTGCTTGGAAATCTTTGGGTTGTCCTCCACTTGCGTCGGTTACATAGAATCTGTTAGCTTTTAACAGAAGAACTAGTCAACCTTTAGGGACCCTTCCTCAGTTTCCTGTAAATTTGGGAGGGAAAAATGTCTTCATTGACATCATGGTAGTCCAAGACCCCTTGGATTTTTCTTTACTCCTTGGGCGAGATTATGTCTATGCCATGAAATCTATTGTGTCTACTCTTTTTCGTGTGATATTTTTCCCCCACGATGGACGAGTTGTGACTATTGATAAACTTTCATTCATTGACCCCACCTGGATTGCCTCCCTAAATGGTTCTTATATGCAGACAGCATTGCCCCTACCACAGGTCAATTATGTGGCGTTGTCTCCCATGACTTCAATTTCTAATGACTTAGATCCAATACTTGACACGGTGATCTCTTCGATAGGGTTGTTAGAGCCTGATCTCTTTGCTCCTGTTGCGACCCTTGACATGGTGTCCTTCCAGAGTGTGTTTCTTCCTTCTAGTGAAGACCTCTTGGAAGCCATGACTGAGTTTTGTCCCTTGACATGGTGTCATTCCGGAGCATTGTCCTCTTGGAATCCATGATCAAGAAGAGAGACTACAAGGATAGTTTTTGTGTCTCTGCAGCAACCTTGTTAAAAAATGAAATAGAGGTTTACGAGGATAGTTTTTGCATCTTTGTGGCAACCTCGTTAAAAAATGAAATAAAGGTTTATGAGGATAGTTTTTGCGTCTCTGCGACAACCTCATTAAAAAATGAAATAGAGGTTTTCGAGAATAGTTTTTGCATCTCTGAGAAAACCTCGTTAAAAAATGAAACAGAGGTCTTTGAGCATGGTTTTTTGATTTCATGCTCATTAAAAAATAAAACCACTTATGAGGATAGTTTTTTCATCTCTGTGGAAACATCGTTAAAAAAAATGAAACATAGGTCACGAGCATAGTTCTTGTTTCTGTGTCAAGCTCGTTAAAAAATGAAATAGTTTTCCCCCTCTCTGTTTGAGTCAAGTCCTTCATCTAGTATTTTAAGTTTCATTTCATTCTCCTTTGCAGTTGGATGAAACGAAGCTTGGGGGGCATTTGCTTATAGCCTCTGGACTTCATGCTGAAGTTTGAGCCACTAGCTTCTTAAGTTGGGGGCTAAGTACCAACCATGTGTTGGGAAGTTGCAAGCATAGTTTTCTATGGTTCAAGCTTGTGTAAAAATGAAACCACCTACCTCAAGCATAGTTTCCTCTGGTTCAATCTTGTCTAAAAATGAAACCAAGTCCAAGCACAGTTTTGTTTAGTTTTTAAGCTTGTGTAAAAATAAAATCTATCCCAAGCATAGTTTTTTTTTTGTTTTAAAGCTTGCGTAAAAATGAAAACAATCCCGAGCTTAGTCTTTTTTCTTTCTCATGCTCGTTAATACATGAGAATAACTTACCAAGCTTAGTTTTTGTTCTTTCTTGTGCTTGTATATACGTGAGAATGTAACTGAGTATACGTTTATCACTTTTTCGGACTCGTAAAGGTTATACGAAAAAGGAACCCCCTTGGAGTCTCCTTTAAGCTCTTTTCAGACTCTCTAAACATGAAAAGATAGCCGAGCGACCTCACTATTTTCACGCTCGATAAATTATTTGAAGAAAGCGTCTGTTGGGCAATAATTTATCTCTTTTTCGGTCTCATCAGACTATTTTACGAAAAAGGAACTGAGAGAGTTCTCTTTTAAGTGTTTTTCCAGACTCTATAACCATGAAAAACCTTCGAGTTTTCTATCTTTGGACTCGTTAAACAAACATTGACAGACCCATACTGGGACCGAACCACTCCTTCCTAGGGTTCGTTAAACATACTCCAAGGGACTTGTCCAAAGGATGACCTTACATTTCAAGCATATGTTATCCTCCTATAGCTTGCGTAAAAATAAAGAGGTACTTGCCAGAAATGGTGGGGGAAAAATTTGGAAAGAATTGTGTCTAAACCTGTATTCTGTGGAAGAGTCACTTTTGAACATGACTCCCTTTCACTCGCTTGGTGTCTAGGTTGGAAAATCCACTTGTCTCTTGATCATACTCCTTTATAAGATTACAAATTGGTCTGTCATCCTTGTTGTTGATTCAGTGTTTTCAAGACAGTTGTTGTGTCGTCAATATGTTCAAAGAGAAGTTCAACCCAGAAAGCCTTTTATTGCGTCAGCCATTTCTACAGTCTTTAAGCCTTCTATTGCATCGGCCATCCCTGAGTCAGTCCTGAATCACTTTTTACTCTGATCTACATCAAATCTTGTTACCTGTTTCGTGTCATTGATGTGGGATACATTAAGGCCCTCCTGTGATGAGTCTTTTTCTGTAGACTTCAACTCATTATCCAGAAATTAGACTTAGAAACTAATTGGTACCTTGGAACTTGCATGCCTAAATGGCAGGTTTCCTCGCTTTCAACAATGGGTTTTCATTATTGACCCCTGATCGAGAGATTCCATCGAGTGTTCGACTTCAGCTCATTTATTCACATTCGTTGGATTGTACCAGAGTACCTTGGGAGTCATTGACATTAATGGTGATTTCCCTCGCACATGTTAATGGTATACACTAATGACCGGTAATCAAGTGGTTTCTACCATATTCGACTTCAACACGTGTATTCACATGGTTAGATTCGTACTATAGAGTGATAGAGATGAAGACCCTGGATATTTTTCTGACAGATCCAGGTTGCGTTGGAGTATATTCAGTGTACTGTTGTATAGATCCACATTGTATGTTTGGTGTCTATGTTCAAATTTGAGTCTTTAACACATAGATCCATAGTGTATTTTTGGTGGCTATGTTCATATTTGAGTCATATTGGCATGGATCCACAGTGTATGGTTGGTGGCCATGACCTATATTACTTGACATGGATCTTCGCATGCTGGCATTTATGCTTTAAGTCATTTGTATTCTGAGTATGGGAATTCCTACCTTAGTGATGATATATTATTGTACTGTATTTCCTTGTTTGTTGGCAGGTTTCCGACCGACTATTTCTTTGTTCCTTACACACACTCGACAAAGTATTTCAACTATCACTCTGTTCTAACTTCATACTTTGGGGGGCTCTCTGTTACACATTATTTTCGTCATCCTTGTGACCATTAATGATGTAAACCTATATGTTGCCTTCAGAGGGGTCAGTGGCCTGAATTCCTGAAGAAAGAAGGGAGAAGAACTTTTCCTGAGAAAAAAAGTTGCATTTTCCTTTGGAAAAACCCCATAAAAAAGGAAGTTCACAGGTTTCTCTATAGGCAGGGTGCGAGAATGCCTAATTCTCGCAGGTTGCACCATAGCTGGGTTGCGAGAGGTTTGCAGGTTGCTCTATAGGCAGGGTGCGAGAATTCTTACATGTGGGAAAAACGAGTGTTTTCTCGAATCTTCTAGAAGGTGAAACCTCCATGGTGTGGTGGCATCCGAATGGTTTGGATCTTACTCGCTTTCATGATTTAGTGGGATCATCCTAACCTCCTCACCTTATCCTATTCAACTTATAAAAGGAGAGGACCTCTCATGGAGAAATTTGGCTTGGATGATATAAGCTTTGGTTAGCTTTGGTTAGCTTTGGTTAGCTTTGGAGATTTTGTTAGCTTGGAGCTAGATGAGCCACTTTGTCAAGATAGATTATGAATATTATTAGATCTGTGCTCTCAGAATTCTTGGAGTGAAAGTGTGTGGGGAACAAAAGACAATTGGAAGGGACCTTACGACATCAAGGCCATGGTTGTAATCTCTCTTTTACATTTAATATGACACAATAATATGATTCTTTCCTATAAAGCTTGTTGTGTTTTATTGTATGTTTCCTTGATCACATACATAGGTTTATATTGAGTTTATGCTATTGCTATCACTTTGGATGGTTGCGTTCTTTTGCAAGATCATCATTGTATGAGCGTTGAAACGGAGCTAGGATGGCGATGGCGAGAGGAAGCGCCATTTAAATGGTATGTCACCCATCCCTCTTTCATTAGTAAATTCAATATTTAAAACTTAAGGAAATCGTCATGTTCTAGTGTGTTTTGTTCTAGATCTAGATGGATCTAGGGAGATCAGTTAGTGTCCGCACCTACCGATTTGTCCGATAACACTAGGGGTTATCCCTTCAACTAACTTCGGGTGACCTCATGATTAACTCTGGTGTGAGAGGAGCCTCCTGATATTACCAATTATACAATGGACTTCTCAACTCCCTGTCTCAGACACATATGTTGATTTAATTTCCTTGGAGAATTTTACTCACAAAATCCTATTCCAAGGCAATAAATCCTAGGCTAGTTTAAATAAAATCGTTACTAATCAATTTTAGCTTAAAGCGTAAATTTTATTGGTCATGATTACTCAAAAAAGGTATGGAAATGAAACTCATGGTGTTATTACTCTACATAAAAATAAAAAATAGATATAATACAAAGCCGAACTTTAACTTTTCAGTGAATGATATGCTAAATAAAAATAGTGCAATCTTCAATTTTAACTCTGCAACTCAGAAGTAAAATGAAATCTTTTGCTAAATGTGATAAGCTAATGATAAAGGTTCAAAGACAAAAATGCCAACCAATGAAAAATACCTATTTTTGTATTTTCAATATTCTAAAAAAAAAATGCATGGACTGATAAGCCACATGATATATAAATTCCATTGTCTATGAAAACAATAACTCAAGCAGAATACCAAGCAGCCAAGAAAACAATCCAGAAACCAAGGAAAAATTAAAAATCAAAAACAAAGAGAAAGACTACGCCCAAAAATTCAACTCCCAACAGGCTTCCTGTCATCCCAGATAATCTCAACAAGCACTATAGAGACCCAAGAAGGCTCAGTAATCCTCAAATCCTACCCAACAGTCACTAAACCAAGAAAACAAGCAAGGGGAAGTGGTATACATGATTGTTCAAGAGAACAGAACGTATATACACTTCTTGCAGTGAGACAAAATGCGTGTATACGCAACTGTCAAGGCAAAAAGGGTGTATATTCTTTAAAACAAGGCTAGGCAAGGGTAAAAGGCTGAAAACTCAGACCCAGAGTGAACAAAATCTGTCCAGCAGTGATACGACAAGAAACACAAAGGAAAAAGAGAAATGTAAGAAGAAAAAGTACTTCAACCCTTAGAAGGAAGATCTCTCCCCAGCAAAGTCACCATTTCTATTACAAGGGAAAAACTCTCTATGGCCAAGGGTAAACCACAAAAGACAAGTATGACTGCAGTAATCAACTCAATTCAAACATGTGCTATATAAACTAATGTGAAATACGAAGAAGAAGCCTACCTCGATCCAATCGTTTGATGTTGTTCCATAATTGAGCACTTTGACCCAAAGCTTTATACTTGCAAGAAGTTGTCAAAAAACAAGTGATGCAAGTATATAGTGACAATATATAAAATGAGTTAGCACATCAAATAGCACAATCCATTAATAAACATTACAAACATGCCCATGGATAATAATCGTATATTTGCAAGATATCGATAGGACGCGAAAGGAGTATTTCTATTAATAATTGATCAACATAGTATCAACATTACACACTTCCGTGTCAGCACAGTTCGAAATCAAGAAACCAAGTTCCTTCCAGCTGGGTCTCCACCACTTCAATCCTCCACCAAAGGTAAGCTCATAGGAAAGAGGCAATGAGGTCCTCTCAACAATAAGAGAAGAGCTTGGGGGATGAACACTATGTTCAAACTTGAGGGACAAAGGGATGCAGACTCAATATGAAGTAATTTTTCCAGAGTAAATTTCCTCTCAAAGTTGAATGCTTTCTCCTCTTTTTCCATAGCTCGAAATTGTGATTTTATAGCCTCCAGAATGCAACTAAAGGGCCGAGTCGGAACATTTCCAGTATATGGAAGGCCAAAGATCATAGATCTTCTCTCGTGACATGGAAACCCGGCCTCATTTTGTATTTTCTAGCACAAATCCTGATATATGCGAGCTATAGTGGAGCAACAAGCGTATACACATCTTGCAAAGCAGTTAGGGAGAGTATATGTGGAAATATATATATTTTTGTCTCTGGATTTATCAAAAAGGGGTTTGATAAGTCTGCATAGGGAAATGGAAAAAAGGCCCTCTATGGAAGATAGTCATGGTGAGGCAAATATTGCTATAACACCAGGGTAGTGGCTCTTGGTTGCATGGCCATGAGAGAGGGGGTCTCATCACGAGACAACCTTCTCATTTCCGTGAAATGTTTGTGGGTGATACTGCCACAAGATGGGCACCAAGCCAGGGTGGTGTCCATCAACTCTTTCCTTGCAACATGAAGAAAGAAAGCCAAAAGAAGAAAGCAAAGATAAAAATAAATGGAAATCAGTGGGCTTGGAAACATTTTCATCCATGACAAGGTCCAACTCACCCTCAACAAAGGCACTCATAGGTGAGTGTTACATTTCCCTGCTATCACATGAAACCCATTCCCAAAAAATTTCCCTTCATTGCCTCATATGCTTGCATGATTTGGATCAAGTTCAACTAGGGAAACAACATTGAATTAAGAGATACTAACCCAATAGAACACCCTGAGACACGTTTAGGTGTTTTAATTATTAGATGTGATTTACATATTATGATGTTTGTGACTTATGGACCCCTGGAGGGTGTACTTGTTGTCTTCACAAGACCTTTCCCGATGAACAAGTACACAAAGAGATGATTAGCTAAGACCTTCATGAGGGCTCAAATCCCATTTGATGGATGCTAAGACCCCAGCCAGGGGGCAGGATGAATATGAAGGGGTTCTGCCAAGAAGAAGATGAACGTTTCCTTTGGAGGAACTTGGGTGGACCTAGACCCAAGAGGTTGTTCCTTTCCCACCTAAACACTGGCCTTTGGAGGCCTTGGACGTCACCCATACAACCCTAGACGTTTATACATGCAGTGGTTGTCACCTTGGGCGTAATCCTGAAGTTATTGGCACGTGTGGGCAGGGTTTTGGCCTTTGGAGGCCCAACGTTTTACTCCCTAAGCCGGATGCTCCATGAAAAAGGTCCAACGTAACCCTAGAAGGGCATGATGTCACCCCTAGGAGGGTATTTACATGAAAATTTATTTTATTTTGTCTATAATTTAATTTTGTAAGAAACTAGCCAGGTCGGCCTTGATATTATATCAGCTAGCATATTTTCCACTAGTTTATTGTCTTATTGAAGTATTAATATCATTTTTTTACTTGAATATTCCATATATACGCTTGTTGTCTTGTTCTGAGAAGGTAAACTTCATCTTCTTATTATCGGACAAATCGGTAAGTGCGGACAGAAACTAATCTCCCTAGTTTCACCCTGAAACTAGAACAAAACATGACAATGCGCTACCCTTTCCTTATATTTCATTTATCAAATGAGAAATGGATCTAGAACATACCTTTTAAATATCGAAGATACCACTTCACCAATGCAATCCAATATCCTTCGCGAGGCTTATGGAGTAATATCTGCAAAGGAACACAAGCCAAAGAAGACAAGAATAACAAATCCTACTTGATATGAAACTATGTATGTGATCAATGAATCATACAATATGGAAAAATAGGATTTGTTGACCACCCATTTATCACAGGTGTTCAAATTTATGTGCCATGAAGAGATGCATCATCAAATGCAAATTTGTCGAAAACTTTGGTTCTACAGGGCATGTTTGGCCCCAACACTTCTTTTTGTAATTGGAATTTTCGCACCCCTGCATGGGTTAATAATGTAATAGGTCTGCATGAGTCATCTCTAGGTCAGTTACCTTGGGATTGGTTCACTGGGAGAGTTCCTTTCACTGAGGTTTTTTTAGCCTCAGGTTATCAATTGGGATTTTTAGCCTTATTGATTTCCCTTGAGTCTTTCCCTCACACTTGCAATAATTCCTCCAAAGTGGTGAACGAGGTTCTAGTGGGCTTATCTTTTGATAACTATTATAGGGAATCATTGTAAATGACCATGCAAGACATCTTATAAAGTTTCACGGAATTCCATCGAGTCTAAGTTAGTTTTTTTTAATTAATTAATTTTTAATTAAATTTTCCTAAGTTTGGAGGTTTAATTATTTAATTGATTAATTATTTTTGACCAATAATTGTAAAAACTAGGTCCTTGGACTTTTGATAGGGGTATTTGTGCTCAAAATAAATGAAATAGAATACCCTACATCCATGCACCAAGTTTCATCTCAGTCGGACAAATTTTGCTATGGGTTTGTCCACCCGAAGTGTAAGTCAGTCTAAAACAACAATTTTAATTGCTAAAGTCCAAGCATGGAAAAAATGTAAAATTGTAATAATGAGTTAGGAGGATATAAAATGGTGAATAATAGTTAGAGAGAGACTCCCGAAGAATAACATAAACCTCCCAACCTTTTCCAACCTATTATACACCTTCTCCTCACCAAAAAGTTATGCCCCCCTAGGGGGATTGACGTTTTTCCTTGGTGGTGGGCATTGTGACTTAAATGGGCCCCCCTCTCATGCGTTATGACTCCCTTTAACCCCCACATAACCTCCTAGGGTGATACCACTCCCTTTTCTTCATTAAACCCCCTTCATTCCTTGCATTTCCCCCTTTTGTTGCCTTTTGTTGCACCCTCCAAGGAGAGTTACGCCCCCCTCTTGTGGTTCTCCAAGAAAAATCATTTTTAATTCTTGGGGACTCTTACTCTCCCTTGGAACGAATCCCATAACCTTCCCACTTGAATTTTGTGTGATCCCAACACTCCCACACCATTCTACACCCTAGATCAAAGATCTAAACCCTAGATGGTGTTCCCTAGCCTTGAGATCTACTCTTATGCTTGGTGGTGGACATTTGGCATTGATCCAAGAGAGGTAGGTTTGCCTCTCCAAGTATAAATAGATCCCTTTCCTCACTCCCAAATCACCATATCTTTATCTAAGGTTATGCTACTTGATTTCTCACTCACTCCCTCTCTCTTTCATTCATCATTTTCATTCTCTAGATCTTAGGGTTTTGGAGATAGTTTTCTCCAAGATCCTCTTCTTGAGTAATAAAGAGAAATATTTGGAGGATTATTGGAAGAGTTATGCACATGATGTTTCTTTCCATACACATGAGGTAAAGTTTTTCTAATATTTTGTTTGGTGATTTCATCTTTGGATCCTAATGTAAAATGTTATTTGGGTAGATCTAGTAATGCACATGCCTGTAGATCTATATATCTTGATATGATAGATAGGATTGAAATGTCATATTATTAGTGTATGAAACATATTTTCTATTGTATTCCATCACTCTTCAACGTTTTTGTAGGTTTAACTTCAAGGATTTCATTGGGACAACCTCAAGCAAGAAGGCTCCCTTGAGACACACTCAAACTCCATTCCTTTCTCACC
This sequence comes from Picea glauca, assembly GCA_000966675.3. Classification (NCBI taxonomy): domain Eukaryota; kingdom Viridiplantae; phylum Streptophyta; class Pinopsida; order Pinales; family Pinaceae; genus Picea; species Picea glauca. Next base: position 195,800 of record JZKD02S2051166.1, on the reverse strand, counting down.
ATTATTCTTCTTCTATATTGATGTTCATTCCATCAATATTTAAGCTAGCATAGATTAGTAAGATAGGTCATTTTTAATCAAAATTTATAAATTTTTCTTAAGAAAAATTTTTGCCCTAAAAAGGCAAAAGTTTTTCCTCACTATATTGGTTGTGTGTAACGTTTCCAGCAATACTAGTTTGCTAGTTTTTGCAGGTTCAGATCTGGTTGAGAGGGGTTTTGGTTACCCAAAGGCATCCACACAACACTCAAAGACCCCCCAAAGGGATTGGTAGCTATTTCTCAACCTTCCTCCTTCAATTTCTAAGTGTTTTTCATCTTTTCTTCTCCTTTTTGCTTACTTGTAGTTGCTCATAGTTGTGGGAGAAGGAGTGGTACGGCCTCCTCCCACATGTGAACTCTTGGGTAGTTTAGATCTAGCTTAGATCTTTCCTTTCCTTTCTTTATTTTTACCTTTTGAGCTAGGACGTGAGGGTTTGTGAGATAAAGGGTATCTCCCAAATCCTAGGATGTGGGGTAGTTGTTTGCTTGTTTGCTTCTTGGTTTGCTTCTCTCTCTCTTGCTTCCTCTTCTTGGTTTGCTTGCCTTTCTCTCTTCTCTGAATATTTTTCTAAGTAAGCAAACTAACTAATTGCCTACCTATTTGGGAGAGGAATACCGCAAAAGGTTAGGTTAGGGTTTTAATATGTGATTATGATCTAAATGATTAATGTTATAATTGTTCTAGATCTAGATCTAATACACTTAATAATTCTCTAGCTTAAGCCTATTGGGCACCTTAAATCAACTTAACTAGATCTTATGCATGCTTAGCTTATCTCAAGTCTTTATATTCACTTTACATGCTTAGATCTATAATCTTTAATGTTTAAATGCTTCAATAGGTAGATGGTATTTTTCTTTATTGCATAGATATCTTAATGCCATATGCCATATGCTTCAAGTCACTTTATTTATAAGTTGATAAGTAGGCACATCCAAATCTTTTTCTCTTCATAGTAAATGCTCTTATCTAAATGCTATTGAACATGATATAAGTGTGATTGCATATATTCTATTGGGTGGCAAGTTATTCTTGCCTTTGTTTTTCTTTCAAGCTATCTAATTGTGCATCTAAGTGACTTGCTCACATAGCATATATGTGTTAATTCTCTTAATCTCATAAAATAAATCAACACATCTTTAAGGCTGAAGTGAGTTTCTTCCAAGTCACTAAATCAACATTTAAAAGTGTCATAAAACTCTTAAATCACTCTAAAACACTCCTAAAAGTCTACCCAATTCATATAATAACTTAATATACTCTTTAGGGTACCTTAGACCACCATCTTCATCATCTAAAACGAGCTTGAGGAAAACAATGGAGGGTGTAGGTAGGGGACTGTCTCACAGCGCATGTGACGTGTCCTCTCTGGGAAGTACTATTTTCTTAGGGCTGACCTGCAAAGCTAGGGTGGAAACACTTATTGAGCATCCAACAGTGATTTGGCAATAGGAGGAGGAGGCTTTGGTGAAAGCTTAATAAATTTAATAATCTTAAGAAATCTTAATAACTAAACCTTGGGCTTAATCTAATAAATACCTTGTGGGTTTAATAATTAAGAGTGGTTGATCTTCATCCTTGATACTTGTTCTTAACTTCATAAATCTTCTTCTTGATATATTTATGATGATGATCTTGTTGCTTTGATGATAATGTTATATGATGCTTTAATATTTTTATATCATGCACAAACACAAAATAATTAAAGTGATTAGCTTGTTATTGTGTGCTAGCATTCTTTGAACTGTAAATCTTGTGTCTAATATTTATTTGATCAAAGTTATTCTTTTGTAAGTAATACTCTAATCTATTTGTAATGAACAACCTCTTAACTTAGTTGACCCCTTGCCCAATCTTAGGCACTAGTTTTAGTTGCCTTGGGAAAGGTCTTGCTTAACATACTAACCCTTGCATCTTGCATTGTTGCTTGTGCATCCTAGGATTAGAAACCCCTAAACCTTGTAAATAATTGAAATCAACTCCTAGAACTTAACTCTAAAACCAATCTAGAAACTAGGGACTACCCCCTTTGGGTTCCCTAGGAGTGAGCCTAGACGAAAGAGGTTTCGGTCAAAGTGACAACATGGGCTGTGAACCTAAGCATTGTGCCTCCAAGGACACACTAAGTGAGCTGGAATTAGCTCACGTTTACAAGTGTGTATTAGGACGGAAACATCTTTGGCACTGTTGCTAGGGATAAGTCATTTATTTTTGGTCCTAACTACTTAACTTGATTCTTTAAGAACTAAATAATAAAACTTTTAGGCCTTAAAAATTCTTTGAGCTTGCATTGGTTAGCTTTGTGTGATTCCTTTCTAAGTGGCGACTCCATTGAAAAAATATGTCAAGTATACTGCAAGGAGCAATCCTCGTGGGCTACTTGAAAATATTAGAGAAGAAGCACCCATTGATATCCAATTCTTGTTCCCAAACTTAATAAATTAAATTTTGTTTTCCTTCTTGTTTTTGCTTTGTTTGATTCTCTTGTTTTTCTGAAATAAACTTGGTCATCTGGCAACTCCACTCTAAAATAATTTGACAAAGTATTTTTCAAGAAGGAGCTCACGACTTGTTTTCTTCATCCTTGAAATTGAAAAGGTTTTTGGATGAAGTTAGCATGTTTCCCTTCTTGTCGGATCCTTAGTAATTTTGGGTCCCTGTCCTTTTCTTTAGACCCTGGTTTAAATGTCTAGATTAGATGATTTTTATAGTCCTATTGATTTTTCAGGAATTATTGGTTACCCTCATGATATATCTGAAGATGTTATTGATAAAATTCCTGATTTTTATGATTGTGATAATGCTGGTGCTCACATCAAGGATTTCAATAAGTGTATCGAGAAGTGGTGTGATCCACCTATTTATGAGGATGTTCTTATGCAATTATTTGTCTTGACTCTTTGTGGTGACCAGGCAAATGATTGGTTTCATGACTCACTTGATAAGAAATTCAAGACCATACGAGATTTGTTGCATACCTTCTTAAGTCTGTTTGGGCGTGATCAACATGAGACTCACAATGAATTAGTGGATGATTTTATGGAAACATGGAAGAGGACAAATATTCTAGCTACTGAAACAACTAGTTCAAACATAAAGATAGATGCTCCATCAAATCCCATTGAGAAGTTTAATGAAATAATTCAGAACGTGCAGCTTTCCCAGGAACAACAATGTGAAGCCATGAATGAAAAATTTATGGCCATAGAAGATCAGTTTGATATCATGGAGGCTTGCCTTGCAGAAGATGAAACTTATATTGAATGTCCAGACCCCCTTGAACTCGATCTTGACAGTGAAAAAGATGAGGAAGTTCATTGGGAAATTCTGGATGAATCCCTGGATGAGCCAGTCAGTCATTTTGAGGAAATCAAGGAACTTGACTTTGATAATGTTGAATATCTAGACGATTCAAGTCCCCACCCTCCTCCTGAGGAACCAATATTTTTGAAGGATAACTTTGAAAACCATGAGGAAAACAGTATGATGGTTTCAGTAATATGTTCTTCTTCAGCCTCTCAACCAAAAGATGAATTAACGCAGAATTATATGGAAAAGGAAGGAAACTTCAGTTTGTTAATGACGTATCATTATGAGTATTGGTTGGCCTTCCACCTTGACAGTCATAAGAAGCAAAGTATTCAAAGTTTACACGACTTTTCATATTCCAGTATTTGGTTGAAGGGAAGAAATAACATGATTCTTGGCTGGTCCTTCCTCACAAAAAGTTCCAAGTTGATAAAACTTGGGAAGGGCTCTTCTGTGAGTCATCCTGGACTAGGATGTTTCAGACACTTGTGGAATCATTTCATCCATTGCATGGGTGGTTGTAACGTATCTCTAACCCTTCCTTGTATTTTACTTTTGTATTATTTCATTCATTGTATCAATATGTCCTTAGAATTTATTTTTTTTGGTATCATAGATTTCATTTGTTGTAAAATTATAATGTTGTACTCTAGTTATTTCATTATGTAGATGTTGTATATATCATTTATTTATTCATTGTGTATATATGTATTCTTATGTTGGTTATTGGTGAGCACTCTGTTTTGTAGGTGCTGGATTCTTGTATGCTCTCCGTCTCGAGTGAGAAGATCGAACACAAATCCCCATGTGGAGCTAGATGTTGACTGCCCATTTAGCACCAGTGGTCAACTCCATGTGCCATGAAGAGATGCATCATCAGATGCAAATTTGTCGAAAACTTTGGTTCTATAGGGCATGTTTGGCCCCAACACTTCTTTTTGTAAGTGGAATTTCCACACCCCTGCGTGGGTTAATGATGTAATAGGTCTCCATGAGTTATGTCTAGGTCAGTTACCTTGGGATCGGTTCACTAGGAGAGTTCCTTTCACCGAGGTTTTTTTATCCTCAGATTATCAATTAGGCTTTTCAGCCTCATTGATTTCCCTTGAGTTTTTCCCTCACACTTGCAATAATTCTTCCAAAGTGGTGAACGACATTCTAGTGGGCTTATCTTTTGATAAATATTATAGGGAATAATTGTAAATGAACATGCAAGACATATTACAAAGTTTCACGGAATTCCATCGAGTCGAAGTTAGTTTTTTTTAATTAATTAATTTTTAATTAAATTTCCCTAAGTTTGGAGGTTTAATTATTTATTTAATTAATTATTTTTGAGCAATAATTGTAAAAACTAGGTCCTTGGACTTTTGATAGGGGTATTTTTGCTCCAAAAAATGGAATAGCACCCCCTACATCCATGGACCAAGTTTCATCTCAGTCGGACAACTTTTTCTATGGGTTTGTCCACCCGGAGTGTCAATCAGTCTAAAACAACAATTTTAATTGCTAAAGTCCAAGCATGGAAAAAATGTAAAATTGTAATAATGAGTTAGGAGTATGTAAAATGGTGAATAATAGTTAGAGAGAGACTCCCTAATCATAACATAACCCTCCCAACCTTTTCCAACATATTCTAACCCTTTACACCTTCTCCTCACCAAAACGTTACGCCCCCTAGGGGGATTGACATTTTTCCTTGGTGGTGGGCATTGTGACTTAAATGGGCCCCCATATCATGTGTTATGACTCCCTTTAACCCCCAACTCACCTCCTAGGGTGATCCCACTCCCTTTTTTTCATTAATACCCCTCCATTCCTTGCACTTCCCCCTTTTGTTGCACCCTCCAGAGAGAGTTACGCCCCCCTCTTATGGTTCTCCAAGAAAAATCATTTTTAATTATTGGGGCCTCTTCCTCTCCCTTGGCATGAATCCCATAAACTTACCACTTGACTTTTGTGTCATCCCAACACTCCCACGCCATTCTACACCCTAGATCTAAGATCTAAACCCTAGATGGTGTGCCCAAGCCTTGAGATCTACTCTTATGCTTGGTGGTGGACATTTGGAATTGATCCAAGAGAGGTAGGTTTGCCTCTACAAGTATAAATATATCCCTTTACTCACTCCCAAATAACCATATCTTGAGATAAGTTTATGCTACTTGATTTCTCACTCACTCTCTCTCTCTTTCATTCATCATTTTCATTCTCTAGCTCTTAGGGATTTGGAGATAGTTTTCTCCAAGATTCTCTTCTTGCGTAATAAAGAGAAATATTTGGAGGATTATTGGAAGATTTATGCACATGTTTTTTCTTTCCATACACATGAGGTAAACTTGTTCTAAGATTTTGTTTGGTGATTGCATCTTTGGATCTTAAGGTAAAATGTTATTTGGGTAGATCTAGTAATGCACATGCTTGTAGATCTATATATCTTGATATGCTAGATAGGATTGAAATGTTATCTTATTAGTGTATGCAACATATTGTCTATTGTATTCCATCACTCTTCAATCTTTTTGCAGGTTTAACTTCAAGGATTTCATTGGGAACACCTCAAACAAGAAGGCTCCCTTGAGACACACTCAAACTCCATTCCTTTCTTACCATTATTATTCTTCTATATTGCTATTCATTCCATCAATATTTGAGCTAGCATAGATTAGTAAGATAGGTCATTTTTAATCAAAATTTATAATTTTTTCTTAAGAATTTTTTTTTCCCTAAAAAGGCAAAAGTTTTTCTTCGCTATATTGGTTGTGTGTAACATTTCCAGCAAACATAGCTTGCTAGTTTTTGCAGGTTCAGATCTGGTTGAGAGGGGTTTTGGCTACCCAAAGGCATCCACACAACACTCAAAGACCCCCCAAGGGATTGGTAGCTATTTCTCAACCTTCCTCCTTCAATTTCTAAGTGTTTTTCATCTTTTCTTCTCCTTTTTGCTTACTTGTAGTTGCTCATAGTTGTGGGAGAAGGAGTGGTACGGCCTCCTCCCACATGTGAACTCTTGGGTAGTTTAGATCTATCTTAGATCTTTCCTTTCCATTCTTTATTTTTACCTTTTGAGCTAGGACGTGAGGGTTTGTGAGATAAAGGGTATCTCCCAAATCCTAGGACATGTGGTAGTTGTTTGCTTGTTTGCTTCTTGGTTTGCTTCTCTCTCTCTTCCTTCCTCTTCTTGGTTTGCTTGCCTTTCTCTCTTCTCTCAATATTTTTCTAAGTAAGCAAGCTAACTAATTGCCTACCTATTTGGGAGAGGAATACCCCAAAAGGTTAGGTTAGGGTTTTAATATGTGATTATGATCTAAATGTTTAATGTTATAATTGTTCTAGATCTAGATCTAATACACTTAATAATTCTCTAGCTTAAGCCTATTGGGCACCTTAAATCAACTTAACTAGATCTTATGCATGCTTAGCTTATCTCAAGTCTTTATCTTCACTTTACATGCTTAGATCTATAATCTTTAATGTTTAAATGCTTCAATAGGTAGATGGTATTTTTCTTTATTGCATAGATCTCTTAATGCCATATGCCATATGCTTCAAGTCACTTTATTTATAAGTTGATAAGTAGGCACATCTAAATCATTTTCTCTTCATAGTAAATGCTCTTATCTAAATTCTATTGAACATGATATAAGTGTGATTGCATATCTTCTATTGGGTGGCAAGTTGTTCTTGCCTTTTTTTTTCTTTCTAGCTATCTAATTGTGCATCTAAGTGACTTGCTCTCACATAGCATATATGTGTTAATGCTCTTTATCTCATAAAATAAATCAACACATCTTTAAGGATGAAGTGAGTTTCGGCCAAGTCACTAAATCAACATTTAAAAGTGTCATAAAACTCTTAAAACACTCTAAAACACTCATAAAAGTCTACCCAATTCATATAATAATTTAATAGATTCTTTAGGGTACCTTAGACCGCCATCTTCACCATCTAAAACAAGCTTGAGGAAAACAATGGAGCGTGTAAGCAGGGGACTGTCTCACGACGCACAGGATGTGTCCTCTCCGGGAAGTACTCTTGTCTTAGGGCTGACTTGCAAAGCTAGGGTGGCAACACGTATTGAGCAACCAATAGTTATTTAGCAATAGGAGGAGGAGGCTTTGGTGAAAGCTTAATAAAATTTAATAATCTTAAGAAAGCTTAATAACTAAACCTTGGGCTTAATCTAATAAATACCTCGTGGGTTTAATAATTAAGAGTGGTTGATCTTCATCCTTGATACTTGTACTTAAATTCATAAATCTTCTTCTTGATATATTGATTATGATGATCTTGTTTCTTTGATGATAATGTTATATGATGCTTTAATCTTTTTATATCATGAACAAACAAAAAATAATTAAAGTGATTAGCTTGTTATTGTATTCTAGCATTCTTTGAACTGTAAATCTTGTGTCTAATATTTATTTAATCAAAGTTATTCTTTTGTAAGTAATACTGTAATCTATTTGTAACGAACAACCCCTTGCCCAATCTTAGGCACTAGTTTTAGTTTCCCTGGGAAAGGTCTTGCTTAACATACTAATCCTTGCATCTTTCATTGTTGCTTGTGCATCCTAGGATTAGAAACCCCTAAACCTTGTAAATAATTGAAATCAACTCCTAGAACTTAACTCTAAAACTAATCTAGAAACCTGGGACTACCCCCTTTGCCTTCCCTAAGAGTGAGCCTAGATGGAAGAGGTTCTGGTCAAAGTGACAGTGTGGGCTATGAACCTAGGTAGTGTGCCTCCAAGGACACACTAAGTCAGCCAGACTTAGCTCATGTTTGTAGGTGTGTATTAGGATGACAACAGGATTCATATAGGAAAGAAAAGTGCATCTGTATTAAATAATAGAAATAGAGATTACAACCAAAGCCTTGATGTCGTAAGGTCCCTTCCAACTGTCCCTCATTTCCCACACACTTCTTCTCCACAAATTCTGAGACTATGGATATGAAAATAACTCACAATATATCTTGACAAAGAAAATCTCAAAGCCAATCTAACCAAGCTACCAATCTCCAAAAACACAAACTCAATCCAATCTAAATTTCTCCATGAGAGCTCCTCTCCTTTTATAATTTGAAGAGGATAAGGTGAGGAGGTTAGGATAATCCCAATAAATTAGAAAAGCGAGTAAGATCCAAAACAATCGGAGGCCACCTCACCATAGAAGATTCTCCTTATAGAAGCATCGAGAATATTCTCATTTTTCCCACATACAAAAATCGTCACACCCTAGAACTGAGCAGAGTACGACAATGTCGTAGGCTAGGTTCAGTAAAACATGTGATGATCCATGATTGTCGCACCCCTATAACTAGACAGGGTGCAACGATCCTCCTTACTAGGGTTTTTACAAAGGAAAATGTGATTTCATCTCTCAGGCAAAGTTCTTCTCCCTTCTTTCCTCAAGAGTTCATGCCATTGATCCTTCTGAAGACAACATATAGGTTTACATCATTAACGGTCATAGGGATGACTGAAATAATGTATAACACTTCTACACTTGCTTCGTCCCTTGAGACATAAAAATTTTGATATATTTGATTTAAGTGACCAGTGAGAGGGGGATTAATATTTACATCTTTGCTTCGTTTCACCATCCCTTTAGGTCAATAGGGATGTCTCCCTTAGGGTAGTTTTATCCTACTCCTAAAAAAAAGGGGGTTTCCTATTAAGGTGACAATGATAGGTCATCCCCTTGTTATTCCAATCTTGTTTCACTTTCCTTGGGCTTTAGGTAAGTACATATTGTGTGATAATAGTTTTGGCACCATTGCTAGGGAACACTGAGTCAATATTCCTCAAAGACACTTTTTTGGTAAGATTTTCCCTCAAATAATTCATCTTAAAAAGATTAACTGGCGACTCCACTGAGGTTGATTCCATCACTCCCTTTGATAATCCTTAATAGGTTATCTGGCTACTCCACTGACCTTTTCCAAGGTGCCACCTTACTCTCAACTTTGTGATATTTCCAAGATATGGGATCATGGCGCCCTGGGAGAAAGTTTATCAGTCTATTGATTTTGAAAGTTTGCAAGGATACCAACATTATTTTGATATAAAATGGTTGAAAAAATGTCCAATATTTAAATGCCTCCCAATTACTCACATTGTAGAATTCTTGAAGTATATAAGTGAAATAGAATTTGAAGGGGAGGATGTCCTGATAAAATTGTTCATAATTTCATTTCCATCATTTGTATAAGAATGGATCAAGGGTTGTTGTGAAGAAAAGGGTATATACTCTTTCGTAGATCTCGTCAATAGGTTTCTTGAATTCGCAAAAACACAGTGCCATACTTATGAGCATGCCCTTCAAAATATTGAAATAGTCCTAGAGGACGAAGGATTCACAATTGAGATCGTAGAAGATATTAGGGGTGCATACCATGCTCAATATCAAGAACCATCCGATACAAAAGAATATATTTATGAAGGAGGTTACCAATCAAATGAAGAAGAAAAATAATTTACTTATGATTCTACCTAAGATAATGAGGACCTGGTTGAATAGCGAGAGCCGGAGTCTATTAAACATGATGATGAAGTGTTAATGTGTACTCCTCCCTCTGATGAAGCCATCCATGATCCTATCCCTCCTACACAAGAAGAAGAGAATGAGGTTAATCATTTTCATTTTCATATTTTTTATGATACCCTATTCTAGGATTCAGAAGGTGAAGAAGTAAGGGAATCCTTGGATGTACTAAACCCTTCATGTTATGATAAAGGTAATGTCATGGTTTATAATATTGATGAGTTCATACATGTTGGGAGATGAAAATGGGATGTGGTTGGTTCTAATAAATATCCCATTTATGATATGGAAGGAAATCTCTAAATATTTCCTTTACAACTATCGTATGAGGTTACTAATAATTTTGACATGTGGCAACAAGGAGATGGTATGGTTAGAGATATTTTCCAAACACCCAAGGATGACCTAGTTCAATGTTCTCATGATGATTTCTGATCATACCTTAAGGATTTTGATGAGTATTCCTTTGAGCACATGGATTTATTCTATGAAGAATATTATCAACCACCGTTGTGCTCAAATCTTGATAAGGGTGAGGAATTTGCTTTCCTGAAGAAGAATACTTGTCACAAGGTTATCCAGCTACCTCAGATTACTTTACCTCATTTTTTCACTAAGGATACATTTTGGGAACATGTCTCTTGTACCAAGTTTTCTCTAAGTAAGAACCTTCTTTTAAAATTCAAGGGTAGGTTGAATGCCTTAAGACAAAGCTTATTATCTCAATCGTTCAACTCTCCCTTAAGAAGTTGCCAATCATCGTCTAGGTTCTTTCTAGTCCCTTCCTAGAACTCAGGATCTGATGACATCCAAGGTAGCCTACCTTCAAAATCTTTAGTCAGTCTTTTGAGACTTTGATTTTTCACGATCCCATGGGATAGACTTTATGATTTCATATGATATGATGCATGCTCTAACTCATGTTATTTTTGTGCTTGACTTGTCATTGTTTTGGTTTATGATGAAGCACATAGGAAGGTATTATAAGTTATTGCTAGGATGATTTCACTCGTTATTTGACTACACCTAGCATTCAACCAACAGGTAAGTAGAGGTAGGTAGGCATTTTCATCCATTGTACATACCATTGCATTTCATATTAGTATGGTTGTAGTTGCATTTGAAAATCATTTTGTCTCACTTGTATATATGTATGATCATAATAATATGTTAGACTAGAGATGCTTTTATTTGTTTATTTTATCATATATGGACGAGGGGTGATATCACCACCCTAGGGATTACTAATGTCTTTTGTTGAGATTTAGCAGAAACAAGTCATACCAAATATGTTGAGGTTCTCATGCACTCTACGGTGAGTACATGTCCCCGAGTTGGATCCAAATGTTATCCCCTAGCCTAGGGATAACAAAGGATGTCATGTCTTGAGGCCCACAGGTCCTAGACATGGAGTGTCGAGAGCCAGATGACTAAAGCATGGCCGCAAAGTGCCCCTTTTCTCTTCAGTGCATTCCACATATCACCAACAACAATATTCATCACACTGGGTTGGTATTCAAATGGAAATGAGTCTTTCTCCAAGAGGTAATAAGTCTGGGTATCATGGTATGTACCTCTCTTATTTTTAAAAAAATTAATCATGTTGCATTGAATATTTCTAGATTTCATAATGTTTTCTTGACTTTATGCTCTTTTCCTTGTTCAAACTTGGGAGGGTTGCATGGTTCCCTGGTAATTTGGTTTCCTTTTAGGATAGGTTGTTACCTAGTGTATCTCTGAAGAGTCATCACCCATTCCCTCCATACTTACCATTTTCCATATTTATCCCCTCCATATATCCACATTTGTGTGCATTGGGGAAGGCTCCACTTGGAAAGGGTTGTACCTTACCTCATGGGAAGAAGGGGCTAAAGTACCAGGGGGAAATGTAGTTGGAAAAAGTTAAGAGACAAATTTAAACCTTTGAGATGCTTTGCCCAGGGATCCCTTAGAAAGCACTGAAATGATTCTCAACAAGAAAAGGGGATCCACATATGAATAAAACACTCAAGGCATTTGTTGGTGGATAGGAGCTCTCATCATGAGTCGAACTATCATGACCATGAACATGTAGCGGTATGACACTACTACCAGACTAGTCAGTAAGCCAGGGTAGTGGCTCTTGGTTGCATGGCCAAGAGAATGGGGGTCTCATCACGAGCCAACCTTCTCATTTCTGTGAAATTCTTGTGGGTGACACTGCCACTAGTTGGTCACCAAGCCAGGGTGGTGACCATCAAATATTTCCTTGTAGCATGAATAAAGAAAGCCAAAAGAAGAAAGAAAAGATAAAAATAAATGGAAATCAGTGGGCTTGGAAACATTTTCATCCATGACAATGTGCAACTCACCCTCAACAAATGCACCCATAGGTGAGTTTTACATTTCCCTGCTATCACATGCACCCCATGCCCAAAGTTTGTCCCTTCACCACCTCATACACTTGCATGATTTGGATCAATATCCACTAGGTAAACGACCTTGACTTAAGGGAGATTGTCCCAGTAGGACACCCTAAGACCATTCCAAACCCTATACTTTTCAAGTTGCATAACGTTTTGAGCATTTGTTTGGTTTTAGGGGGGGTTTAATGCACATGTTTGGGAATTTTAATTATTAGATGTGATTTACATATTATGATGCATGTGACATATGGACCCTTGGAGGGTGTACTATTTGTCTATGCAGGACCTTTCTTGGTGAACAGGTACATGTAGAAATGATTAGCTCGAACCTTCATGAGGTCTCAAAGCCCATTTGATGGATTCTAAGACACCAACAAGGGGGCATGATGAAGATGAAGGGATTCTACCAAGAAGAAGAAGGATGTTTCCATTGGAGGCACTTTGGTGGACCTATACCTAGGTGCTTGTGCCTTTCCCACCTAAATGTTGGCCATTGGAGGCCTTGGACATCACCCATATGGCCCTAAATGTTTCTACATGCAATGGTTCTCACCTTGGGGGTATTCCTAAGGTTATTGGCACTTGTGGGTAGGGTTTTGGCCTTTAGAGGCCCAACATTTCACTCCCTGAGCTCAACATTCCATGACAGAGGTCCAACGTCACCCTAGAAGGGCATGACATCACCCCTGGGAGGGTCTTTACATGCAAATTTATTTTATTTTGTCTAGAATTTAATTTTGTAAGAAACTGGTCAGGTCGGCCCTGATATTTTCACCTAAAATAATTAAAGGTCAAATTTTGGTATAAATAAACATAAAGTGACATTCATTTTAGAATAAATCTCCCATGAGAGAGAGAGGACTAAAATTGGCTCCCTTTTTAGGGTATATTGGATGAAATTGTGAGGTGCACTTGTCTTTGAGGCTAAATTTTGCAACTTGGATAATGTTTTGGTGAAGTTACTTGGCAATCTAGGGTTTTATTGCCTGGTTATTCTTGGTGAAGTAAGTAAATATGCAATTCTCATTTCATTTTGAATGGTTATGGTATATTTTCTTATTCATGTTAAATATTATGAAATTGCTTGCTTGACAAACCCTAGGAGTAAAGAACTTAAGGTGCTACTTCTTTTCTCTTCATTTGCTAGACTTTACTAAAGTGATTTAACCTAGACATGCTTCTAAATCCCTAAAGTGCTAACACTTTAGAATCCATTGCTTAGATATTGTAGCATTAAATATATTTCAATAGTCTAAGGAGGAGGAAGGTGCTAGGGCCTAGAAGTGCCTACTCTCTAGTTATCTCACCTCCCTAAAGTTTGAATCCTAGAGGAATTAAGGTGCTACTCCTCTAAGATCCCCCTTTTAACTTAGACAAGTATAATCATCATTGTTTCTCCAAGTAAATGTTGTTAAACTCTTGACTCCACTACCCCTTAAAGGCACTAGTCTCTCTCTTCTTTGGTTGATTGATCAAACAAACACTCAAACTTTAATCTCTCAAGCCTCTACTAACCAAAACTAACACTGACTTAGTTTATATCTCTAACCTTCTTGTTGTTGTTATAAATGTTTGCTACAACCATCTAATTGCAACAAATTTTATGCATACTCAACATTAATTTCTAGCTAATCATTTTAGAATTTGCTTGTGACAAGTTGCTATCATTATATACACTAAATCCTATATTTTCATAGTCTTTTAAAACATTTCTGAAGAGTATTTCTTGCAACTGTTATAAATTACTAATCATTGTTGTAAACTTGTCTATTGCTGCAATTTTAAATCGGCTAGGATATGTTCCACTAGTTTATTGTCTTATTGAAGCATTGATATATTTTTTGTACTTGAAGCTACCATATATATGCATGTTGTCTTGTTCCGGGAAGGTACACTTCATCTTCTACACTTGCTTCATCCCTTCATACATAAACTTTGTGATAACTTTTGTTTAAGTGACCAATGAGAGGGGGGTTAATCTTTACATCTTTGCTTCGTTTCACCATCCCTTTAGGTCACTAGGGATGTCTCCCTTGGGGTATTTTTATCCTACTCCTAAACAAAAATAGGTTTCCTATTAAGGTGAAAGTGATAGGTGACCCCCTTGTTATGCCAATCTTGTTTCACCTACCTTGGGATTTGAGCAAGTACAGATTGTGCAATAACATATTTGGCGCCGTTGCCAGGGAACACTGAATCAATATTCCTCAATGACACTTTTGCGGTAAGCCTTTCCATCAAAGCCTTCATCTTACAAATCTTACTTGGTGACTCCACTGAAGGTGATTCCCACACTCCCTTTGATAATACTTAAGAGGTTATTTGGAAACTCCATTGACCTTTTCCAGGGTGCCACCTTACTCTCAACTTTGTGATATTTCCAAGATATGGGATCATGACGCCCTAGGAGAAAGTGTATCCATCTATTGATTTTTGAAATTTTTCAAGGATACCAACATTATTTTGATATAAAATGGTTGAAAAACTGCCCAATATTTAAAGGCCTCCCAATTACTTACGTTGTAGAATTCTTGAAGTATATAAGTGAAACAAAATTGAAGGGGAGGATGTCCTAATAAAAAATTTCATGATTTCCTTGCCATCATTTGTACAAGAATGGATCAAGGGTTGTTGCGAAGAAAAGGGTATATACTATTTTGTAGATCTTGTCACTAGGTTTCTTGAGTTCACAAAACCATAGTTCCATACTTATGAGGATGCCCTTCAAAATATCGAATTATCCCTAGAGGACGAAGGATTCACCACTGAGATTGTAGAGGATGTTAGAGGTACATACCATGATCAATATCAATAACTATTTGATACATAAGAAGTAATTTATAAAGGAGGTTACCAATCCCATGAGGAAGAGAAAACAATTACTCATGATTCTACCGAAGATAATGAGGACCTGGTTGAAGAGCGAGAGCCCGAAGATATCAAACATGATGAATAAGTGTTAATATGTAATCCTCCCTTTGATGAAGCCATCCATGATCATATTCCTCCTACACAATAAGAAGAGAATGAGGTTAATCATTTTCCTTTTCATATTTTTGATGATACCCTATTCTATGATTCATAAGGTGAAGAAGTAAGGGAATCCTTGGATGTACTAAACCCTTCATGTTATGATAAAGGTAATGGAATGGTTCATAATATTGATGATTTCATACATGTTGGGAGATGCAAATGGGATGTGGCTAGTTCTAAAAAATATCCAATTTATGATATGGAAGGACATCTCCAAATGTTGCCTTTACAACTATTGTATGAGGTTACTAATAATTTTGACATGTGGCAACATGGAGATGGTATGGTTAGAGATATTTTCCAAACACCCAAGGATGACCTAGTGCAATGTTATTATGACGATTTTCAATCATACCTTGAGGATTTTGATGAGTATTCCTTTGAGAACTTGGACTTATTCTATGAATAAGATTATCAACCACCGTTGTGCTCAGATCTTGATAACAGTGAGAAAGTTTCTTTTCTGAAGTAGTATACTTGTGACAAGGTTGTCCAACTCCCTCCAATTACTTTACCTTGTTATGTCACTAAGGATACAGTTGGGGAACATGTCTCTTGTACCAAGTTTTCTCTAAGGAAAAACCTTATTTTAGAATTCAAGGGTAGGTTCAATGCCTTTAGAAGAAGCTTATTATCTCAATCGTTCAACTCTCCCCTAAGAAGTTTCCAATCATCCTCTAGGTTCTTTCTAGTCCCTTCCTAGACCTTAGGATTTGATGATGTCCAAGGTAGCCAACCTTCTGACTATTTGAGTCAGTCTTTTGAGCCTTTGATTATTCACAATCCCTTTCTGATATGGATTGAGCACTTTCCTAGAAGTATACCTTGGAATAGTTTTATCCCTCCCTCCCACCTCCATGATCTAGACTTTACGATTTCCTACAATATGATGCATGCTCTAACTCATGTTATTTTTGTGCTTGACTTGTCATTGTTTTGGTTCATGATGCAACACAGAGGCAGGTATTATGAGGTATTGTTAGGATAGTTTCACTCATTATTTTACTACACCTAGCATTCAACCAACACATAAGTAGAGGTAGGTAGTCATTTGCATCTATTGTACATACCATTGCATTTCATGTTAGTATGGTTGTAGTTGCATTTGCATATTATTTTGTATCACTTGTATATATGGATGATCATAATCATATGTTAGACTAGAGATGCTTTTATTTGTTTATTTTATCATATATGGATGAGGGGTGATATCACCACTCTATGGATTACTAATGTATTTTGTGTAGATTTAGAAGACATAGGTCATACCAGATATGTTGAGGTTCTCATGCACTCTACAGTGAGCACATGTCCCCGAGTTGGAGCCAAATGTTATCCTCTAGCCTAGGGATAACTAAGGAGATCATGTCTCGAGGCCCACAGGTCCTAGACATGGAGTGTCGAGAGATAGATGACTTAAGCATGGCCCCATATGGCCCCTCTTTTCTTCAGTGCAATCTCCATATCACTAGCAACAATATTCATCACACCAGCTTGGTCCTGAAATGGTAATGAGTCTTGCTCCAAGAGATAATAATTCTGGGTATCATGGTATGTATCGCTCCGATTTTTAAAACATTTAAACATGTTGCATTTAATCTTTTTGTATTTCATAACGTTTTCTTGACTTTATGCTCTTTGCCTTTTTTAAACCTGGGAGGTTCGCATGGTTTCCTGGTAAGTTGGTTTCCTTTTAGGATAGGTATATTACCTAGTGGATCTCTAAAGAGTCATCACCCATTCCCTCCATACTTACCATTTTCCAACTTTATCCCCTCCATCTATCCACATTTTCATCATTGGGGAAGGCTCCACTTGGAAAGGGTTGTACCTTACCTCATGGGAAGAAGGGGCTAAAGGTCCAGGGGGAAATGTAGCTGGCAAAAGTTAAAATATGAATTTAAACCTTCGAGATGCTTCACCCAAAGATCCCCGAGAAAGAACTGAAATTCTTCTCAGCAAGAAAAGGGGACCCACATATGAATAAAACACTCAAGGAATTTGTTGGTGGATATGAGGTCTCATCTTGAGTCATCCTATCATGACCATGCACATGTAGAGGTATGACACTACCACCCAACTAGTCACCAAGATAGGGTAGTGGCTCTTGGTTGCATGGCCAAGAGAAAGGGGGTCTCATCATGATCCAACCTTCTCATTTCCATGAAATGTTTGTGGGTGACACTGCCACTAGTTGGTCACGAAGCCAAGGTAGTGGCCATCAACTCTTTCCTTGTAGCATGAAGAAAGAAATCCAAAATAAGAAAGAAAATATAAAAATAAATGAAAATCGGTGGGCTTGGAAACATTTGCATCCATGACAAGGTGGAACTCACCCTCAACAAAGGAACCCATAGGTGATTGTTACATTTCCTTGCTATCACATGCACCCCATGACCAAATTTTTTCCCTTCACCACCTCATACACTTGCATTATTTGGATCACGTTACACTAGGGAAACGACCTTGACTTAAGGGAGACTGGCCCAATAGGACACCTTGAGACCATTCCAAACCCTAGACTTGTCAAGTTGCATAATGTTTTCATAATATATTTGGTTTTAGGGGGGGTTTAATGCACATTTTTTGGCGTTTTAATTATTAGATGTGATTTACATATTATGATGCATGTGAGTTATGGACCCCTGGAGGGTGTACTTGTTGTCTTTGTAGGACCATACCTAGTGAATAGGTACACAAATAGATGATTAAATCAAACCTTCATTAGGGCTCAAAGCCCATTTTATGGATGCTAAGACCCCATCCAGGGGGCATGATGAAGACGAAGGGAATCTGCCAAGAAGAAGAAGGACATTTCCTTTGGAGGCACTTTTGTGGACCTAAAACCGAGTGGTTGTGCCTTTCCCACCTAAACATTGGCCTTTGGATGCCTTGGACATCACCCATACAACCCTGGACATTTCTACATGCAGTGGTTGTCACCTTGGGGGTAATCCTGAGGTTATTAGCATGTGTGGGTATGGTTTTTCCTTTGGAGGCCCAACGTTTCACTCCATGAACCCGTCATTCCATGACAGATGTCCAACGTCACCCTAGAAGGGAATGATGTCACCCCTAGGAGTGTCTTTACATGCAAATTTATTTCAGTTTTTCCATAATTTAATTTTGTAAGAAACTGGCCACGTCGGCGCTGATATTTTGACGTAAAATAATTAAAGGTAAAATTTTGGTATAAATAAACATAAAGTGACATTCATTTTAGAATAACTCTCCCATGAGAGAGAGAGAGAGAGGATTGAAATTGGCACCCCTTTTAGGGTATATTTGCTTAAATTGTGTTGTGCACTTGTCTTGGAGGCTAAATTTTGTAACTTGGATCACTTTTTGGTGAAGTTACTTGGCAATATAGGGTTTTATTGCTTGATTATTCTTGGTGAAATAAGTAAATCTGCAATTGTCATTTCAATTTGAATGGTTATGGTATATTTTCTGATTCATGTTAAAGATTATGAAATTGCTTTCTTAAAAAACCATATGATTAAAGAACTTAAGGTGCTACTTCTTTGCTCTTCATTTTCTAGACTTTACTAAAGTGATTTAACCTAGACATGCTTCTAAAGCCCTAAAGTGGTATCATTTTAGAAACCATTGCCTAGTTATTTTTGCATTAAATATATTTCAATAGTCTAATGAGGAGGAAGGCACTAGGACCTAGAAGTGCCTACTCTAGTTAGCTCACCTCCCTAAAGTTTGGATCCTAGAGGACTTAAGGTGCTACTCCTCTAAGATCCTCCCTTGTACTTAGACAAGTATAATCGTCATTGTTTATCCAAGTAAATGCTGCTAAAATCTTGACTCCACAACCCCTTAAAGGTACTAGTCTCTCTCTTCTTTGTTTGATTGATAAAAAAAAACACTCAAACATTAATCTCTCAAGCCTCTACTAAACAAAACTAACATTGAATTATTTTAGATCTCTAACCTTCTTGCTATTGTTCTAAATGTTTTCTACAACCATCTAAATACAACAAATTTTCTGCATACTCAACATTAATTGCTAGCTAATAATTTTAGAAACTTATTGTGACAAGTTGCTATCATTATATACATTAAATGTTATATTTTCATTGTCTTTTAAAGCATTTCTGAAGAGTATTTCTTGCAGTTGTTATACATTACTATTTGTTGTTGTAAACTTGTCTATTGTTGTAGTTTTATGTTAGCTAGCATATGTTCCGCTAGTTTATCGTCTTAATGAAGCATTAATATCATTTTTGTACTTTAATATCCCATACGTATGTTTGTTGTCTTGTTCCGGGAAGGTACACTTCATTTTCTACACTTGCTTCATCCCTTGAGACAAATTTTGTGATATCTTTGATTTAAGTGACCAGTGAGAGGGGGGTTAATCTTTTAAATATTTTCTTCATTTCACTAGCCCTTTAGGTCACTAGGAATGTATCCCTTGAGGTAGTTTTATCCTACTCCTAAACAGAGAGGGATTTCTTATTAAGGTGACCATGATAGGTCACCCCCTTGTTACACCAATCTTGTTTCAATTTCCTTGGTCTATGGGAAAGTACAGATTGCGTGATAACACTACACACTAATATGATCGATTGCTAAAAAGATTAGCAAGCCATGTGGCCTATGCAATTTATACCTATGAAACAATCCTCTGCGCTCTCCTATCAAAGACTTCATGGGAGTCCTACATAAACCCTACAATACTAAACCTTGTGAATGTTGACCGAAATGGTTCAATCCCTGTAAATCTTGGTAAATGTAGAAATTGAAGGGTTGTGGTGTTAACCTTCAATTATCTCACAGTTTCTCTTTTAGATACACTTTCATAGCCATCCCATCTTTCATTCTTTATAGCACAAAATTGATTTATTGAAATTCTACCATATTGGTTGGGAAAGTGGAAGAAATATGGATACATTTTACTTATTTCAAATAATTTTAGTGGCCACATTCCTCCAGAGCTTGGGAATTTCTCCTCTATGATCATTTGAGTCTGAGCAACAATCAATTGAAAATATTTATCCCTCTATAGCTCTTCAATGCAATGCATATAAATTTCTTGGCTCCATCAATGCACTAGTATAATTCCTCCCATAGTCTCAGAACCCTGTATAAGGCCTGCTCCTCTCCATGGCCCAATTCAATCCTAGGAATGTATTTCTATGATAAGTGTGAGTTCTGGTACATATTGACTCTGCATTTATTACTCTACTTGAAATACACACGTTGGACTCCAGGGAAGTCACGATCTCTTGAGATCTGTTTGAACTAGAGGCAGACATGGACCATACCTTGATGAATTTTCCATTGAGGATTTCTGAGATTGGGATCTTGACTCTACCCACTACTTCTGTAGAGATTTCCAATTCCTTCTTAATTTAATCACCACAAAAGGCGATGTATATGCAAAATGTGAAAACTCTCGTTCCATATTGGGTATGCAGGTCAACTGGGGACCATTTCTTCAACGTGTGTGAGAGAGCGAACTTCTATAATATTCAATCACATAAATTAGGGTTTTGAAAAGGGTGAAATCGTCTAATGGTAGAAGTCATTCATAATTTCTATTAATGGAAATTTGGAGTTGATTAGCTGCCCAAATCCTTTGGTTTTATTATTCCATAATTGTGTATTTGTGTCTGAGTAGCTTTATGGTTTATCTTTCCATGATATATAGTGACTTGTTAAGAAATAAAAGGCATCAACATGTGCACATTCCACACTTGGTATCAGAGCATTTGGTGATTAAATTTGAAGGATGGGTTTTAACTTCACTTAGAATGGTATATATTCATCAAGTTATTTCACGATTAAATGTTTTTAAAAAACTACATTTAAATTGAAAACATTAATATATATTTAAAAAATATGTTAAATAAAATATTACATTTCCAATAAAATTTATGCTTAGTAAATAAATAAGTAAATCCAAAACATCACCTTAACATTAGCAAACCAACTTGCAAAATATCACCTTAAGATTCACTAATCTACTTGAAAAATATCAAATATATGTTTTCACACCAAAAATAAATTAAAGATAAAACATAAACATAAATGAGAGTGGATGATAATATACTTCATTTTAGCCAAAGTGGTTGATTAGAGTGTTGAGGGATGCTAAACTCATCAACAATTAATTTAGTTGTTTTTAATCTTTCTTAAGACAACTGAGAGGTGACATTTCTCAATAAATTATACCTATATTACATCAATAAAATAAGGAAATATAAAAATACACAAGAAAACCCATTCTTTACCAAATTAGAATCCAAAATAACAAATCCCGCATCTAATTCACAACTACCTTGCAATATTAGAAGGTTGCTTCCCACTCCCACAACATTTTTGCTTTTAACAAATGCAATACCCTTCTAGTTGAATTTTGTTATCAATTTTTTCTTCAATATCTGATCCAGATGGATATCGGTGGCCACCCACCTTTCCAACTGGCTCAAAACAGTTTTCTGACATTTTTGGCAATTTACTATTTTTAGCAGTTTTTCGGGTCCTGAACTTCG
>JZKD02S2051166.1:141320-168755 GCA_000966675.3 Picea glauca | reverse complement strand
TATTTCGTTATTTAATAGAAAACCAGTTTTACTGTATCTCTGTTATTTTTGTGTTAAGCACCTGTTAATAATCTGTATTCATTTCGTTCTGCTCATAAAATCCGGATCAATATCATCCATGAAAGCTTATCTATGTGTGAAATTCAACCAAACATAAGCATCATCCAAGAAAATTCAAATCTAAGAAAATATAAATCTACATTAATAAACATTTAAGGTACACCTCATTTGCACATTTGTATGAATAGAAAAACACACATGTTAATAGATTTTCAGAGATATTTTCTCCTTGCACACATATTTTATAATGCCCATTTGTTATCTTGCACATACCCATTTCTCCTTTGGGACAACATCCACTTGTGCCTTACTCCAAGACAGTTTCCCCAAATATTGTGCCAACCCCAAGTTCACAAAACCTGTGTAGTCTCCTTGTAAATAGACCACCCAATGGAACACTTAGAATTTTTTAGCAAACACCTAACAAAGGTGCTTATTTCCATCTCAAAGAAAAGGCCTTAAACCACTTCTCACAAAAGTATGAGGGAAACTTTTTGAACATCTATTAAAAGTTGCTCTACATTTCTCATACGTGAACTTAGTTTGTAAAAACCAATTCCAAAGCTAAGGTGACTAAACTATTAAAATACATCTAAAATTTTAGAATCTAGATTTCCCCCATTGATCATATTGTTTGTAGGGTTTCTGGATTTCACTACATATTCTATACTTTTAGCCACAAACCATACGAACAATACATTACATTTAAAGTTGTTAGGCACACAATATGGACTATTGACTAAATGTATGTTACAAGAGATTATGGAACAGAAAATGGTAAAAGTCAAAAACCATATAAACAATACATTACATTTAAAAAATTTATATACACAATGTGGACCGTTGACTGGACGTATGTTGCAAGATCTTATGAAAAAGCAAATGGTGGGTAAAAACCTACATAATAAAATTGTGAAACAAATCTTGTGAATCGTAAGGGAATCAAACTTGAACAAAACAAGAAGAAAGAAGCACCATTGGGTGAGAAGAGAAGAGTCACTTACCATAATACCTCAACAATCATTCTGCGTGGATTGTCAAATTGAGAATGGACAAGATTATGGAGTTAGAAGAGAGGCATGAGATGAGACGAGATATGATTATGATCCAACACGCAAGACAAATATTATTTGTTTCCACCCACCAAATATTGAATCTCAACTCACTGCTAATTAAATGTGGGAGTATGTGTGGATTCAGTGCAGTCACCAATGTATTATTATCCATTAACCGTAACCCTCCATTTCCATTGGATGCAAGTTTCAAACTATGTCCTATTTGAAAAACAATTTAATATGCATTTACTATGCACAAAGTTATGACATTGACTCCTAAGGTCCATTTCACTTCGCATTTCGCCAAAGCCCCCACTTCAAAAATCAAGGGAACTTTTCAACGTAAACAAAGTTATCCTTGGACGTATCACTCACCAAAGACATACAAAAGATGGGAATTCTGAATTATAACCATTTTTATGAAATTTTAATATGCACAGTGCACTTCTTTGAAAACAAGTAAAAATGAAAATGAGTTTTTTGGGGGACAATCATATTTCTCATCACACTTTTGGGATGGGCTCAGATCCTTTTAATGGGCTGTGACATGCTCAAATTTAATCCATGTTCAAAACTACTTATTTACTCTTATTGATTTATTACATAATGTATGGTCAAGTTTTCTTTGAGATGAAAAATGGAAATGAAGTGAGATTTGTCCTTGAGGTATTCAAGGCCAAAGTTGTTTTCTTTAATATGATATTTAAGTTCCATGAGGGTCAATTAGTTGACATGGACCATTTGTTGCAAACTTTGACAATCTTGATGACAACTTTGCATGTTACCATTCAAGGAAAACCTTTAGGAGGAGGCTTGGGCAAGGGTACCTTATGCAGATCAAATGAATGCATTATCACTTATGATTGGATTAAGTAGTGAGATTCCCTTTATGAAATATAAAAATATATAGATAAACATTACATTGTTTCCTTTGCAATGTTTCATATGTGTTGAAAATATTTTCTTTAGCGGGAAAATTATTGTTATTGCAGAAAGAGTCTTGATGCCACACAAGCCCTCCTTGAGGATAAGCTCAAAGTCTCAATCAACAAAAAATGTTATTATATCAATTAATGGAATTAGAAACAATAATTGTGGAAATATCTATGATGTAAGTATAACAGATGGTATATTCCTACATCCAATATTTTAACCACTATGCCATCCTTCTTAGAGTGATGGATGAAGAAGGAAAATTATTCCTTACATTAATTGGTGGATTGATTACACCAATTTAGAAAGATCTTGAAATGTTTGACATTTTCACTCTTGATCATGTTTATTGAAAGGTTGAGTCAGCATAAGCTAAGAACAATTGGAGGAAGCCTAATAATGTTGCTAATTGTTATAACACAAATTGTCACACTACATTTGCATTTGTGACAGGGCCTAGTCCATTCCCTAGCTTGCAGACCTAATTGCAGACCTAAATCCTACTCTCCTTCATCAGATTCATCCAGAAGAAAACGCTTTTATTGTAATATTATATTCACCCATGTGAAAATCGCGTATATACTCTATTTTCCAGTGTACAAACCATGTATACCCCCAATTTTGTGAAATTATTTTTCTACATCATCAATGTTTTCCTATTAATTTTACAGAGATGCAATATAAAATATTTATGAGAGCCACCAAGAGATGATACCTAAAATGGTCCCCATACATCTGTATACAAAAGATATAACCTTTCACTCTTTTTTTATTTTTTGACTTTGAGAAATATGACTCTCTTTTGTTTTCCATAAAGACAATGCTCAAAGAAATCCAAATCAGTTTGTTTAAGATCTAGCAACAAATTCTTTTGTGAAGTGTCTCCATCCCCTTCTCACTCATGTGTCCAAGCCTATGATGCCATAGTGTTGTATCCACTCTTGTAGAAGTTAAAGAGATAGAAGAGTTAGTATTACCAATACATAAATACATTGTACCTACCTTCTCTCCTTTTTCTATCACCAGTGATCCTTTGGTGAACTTCCATGCCTTATATGTAAATATAGATATACGACCTTCACTTGCCAATTGCCTTGTTGAACTTAGATTTTTCCTTAAATATGGAACATCTCTTACCTCTTTCAAAAACTATTGGTTTCCATTCTTTTGATTTATTTGTACCTTACCCATTCCAACAATTTTGCATGGTGCATCATCACCCAAATGATCCTATCCAAAATCAGCTTGAACATAATCTTGAAAATATTTCCTATGTGGTGTGGCATTAAATGAAGCCCCTAAATCTACTATCCAAGACTCAAAAATATCATCTACAGAAACAATCAAAGCATCTTGTAACACATCACCTGTTACATTTGCTTCTTGGTTTTTCTCCTGGTGTCCATCTGTTTGTTTCTTTGGAGCTTTGCAGTCTTTATTCAGATGTCATTTCTTCCCACAATTCCAACACACTGTATTTCCTAGTATGGATTTGGATCTTCCCTTCCTAGAATTCCCATGGTTCCCTGAGCCCTTTCCTCTATCCTTTTGTCTTCCCCTATTCTCCACAGTCAGCACATTACCTGATTTCTCACATGTGCTTTTCCATCACATTTCCTCGCTAAGGGTAACACCAACAACATCATTAAGTTTTAGAGTGTTTGAACCAATGACAGAGTTACTTACAGCCATGACCAAGCCATTCCATATTTTTGGCAATGAGCGCATGATTAGAAGAGCCTTGACCTCATCATCAAAGTCCCCTTTTACAGAACTTAGCTGATTAGTAGCTGTATTAAATTCATTTAAATGATCTGCAACAGACCCACCTTCTGACATAGTCATATTAAATAATCGCTTCATTATAAATACCTTATTAGATACTGATGGTTTTTCATACAGTTTAGCCAATGTGTCCATTAGTTTGTTCATTGTATTTTCTTTTGAAATATTGAAAGCTATCGACATTGCCAGGCTCAGTCGTATCATTCCTAGTACCATTCTGTCAAGAACCTCCCATTCTTTGTGCTTCATGGCCGTCGAATTCTTTGATATTCCTCCCAATAGTAGGAATAGATCCTTCTGATATAAATCATCTTCTATATGCATATTCCATAACTGGTAGTTTTTTTCATTAAATTTATTGACCCTAAACTTTCCGTCTTCCGCCATTTCTCCCACTCGAATCAAGAACCCTCTTTTCTTGCAAGTTACCTTTCGCTCTAATACTAGTTGTTAGAAAAATAGGATCATGGAGCAATAAAATAATAAAAATGTGTAAATAAAACACATAAGATACGCAATACAATAGAGACACAAATATACATGGTTCACCCAGTGTGGGCTACATCCACCAGAAAAATTTCCAAGTCCTTCCTTTTTATTATCCAACAAAATGAAGGGATACAACCTAAAACACACCCACTGTAACTTCCTCTTCTTTCTCTCATGGTCTCTTCTCTCAGAATACAATATTCGCAATAATACACAACCACAATACAATTCCCTCATAAAAGAGGGTTTCCTTCTAGGGAAAAAAACCCTAACATAACTTCTGGCGTCATATCTCTGAACTTATAATGAATGGTCCAGATTGACTATGAAATTACAATATTTTACAAGGCAGTTTTTCCCAAATTTTCTCTTTGGTGGTGTTGCCCCTGAATCCCTCGCCATGGGGGGGATACAAAAATTTTTGCCCCTCCCGCCCTCCCTTGGACCCCCTGGTGACAGTTTTGGGGGAGGGGGGAATCCCCCCACACCCCCCATTAGGGAATGGGGTCCAAGAACAGATGAAACAAACCTCAAAATTAGGAAGATAATCAGGTTCCACAACCAACACCTAATACATCAAGGTTGTTGTTGGAGTTTGCATACTTTCTAGCCAAAAAATGAAGATTTGAAGCTATGGATGATTTTAGTATCATCGGAATTTATTTCTCAAATGAAAAAGACTTCACTTATACCCTTTTATGTTTCTGAAATATTGTTCATAGTTAATGTATGTAAACAGTACAAGTTTTGGGCACATGTTTTTTAATGAAAAGATGATTTTTTTTTTATTCCCTTACCATGGAAGATGGGGAAATTACTCTGAAAAGCATTGCCCATTTAGATGAAACTTCAACTCATTTTGATTTTTTTAACCTCAATCAAGATGATGAGATCAAGGGTTTGGACCCTAATCAACTATTCATTACCCACGTGACATCAATGGGATACAACATGGTGTTTTCTGAGACAATTTTATTTAGAGAAGGAGAAGATGACAATCAAAATATTCAAGGGTTGTCTATTGAAAAATGGCAAGATGATATTGAGACTGTGGTCAGTACGGATGACCATAACATACAACAAGGTTAGGTTACAAATGAAATAATTTCTCAGTTCTTGAACACTTCCCAAAAATGTGGTTCAACCAAAGAAAAACTACAAAATACAATCCAAGAACAGAAGAAGTATTCAACTAATAATTCTAATGATGGAGAAGACCAAAACCTTCCAAAGGGAAATCTTGATAAGTCACACACACTCCCGATTTCCAGTCAAAGAAAAAGAGATACAATTAAAGAGGGGGAAGATGAAGTGGTACTTGAAAATGAAATTGGTCCAAAAGATGTGGAACTTCACATGAATGTTGAAGAGATTGAGGTTGCAAGGGATGCACAGAGACTACTCGAGAGCATAATAGTTGCAAGAGAATTGGATACCCAAGAGCCGTTATATTTGAAGAAGAGTCCCTTATGTTGCATCATGTTGTATTCAATAGAAATTCAAGAAAATTGATCATTGAAAATTTAAATTCAAAGAATAATAAAATTTGGGAGAAGTGGAATTCAAAACTTGATTTTCATGGGGTTCCACCCTGTAAAGTCATGGAATTCTATGAGGCTGCTAGGGAAGCCTTGAAATCTTCAATTGAAGATATAGAAAATGAGAATGCAATTTTGAAGGAAAAAGTAAGAGAATTAGAAGGTGCCTTGATGCCACCACCTCTGTTTTCTAGTCCCATAACCATTATTCAACCATTGAATACTATGCAACACAGACCTAAATCTAGCTCTAGATTGAAAAGAACGTCAATTTTATTAGCCACCATCAGGAAATATGTTGGTGAAAACATCTAATTTTTTTTTTTTAAATCTTGAAACTTGGGAGTTGGCAACCAACTCAGTCTCTTTGGGTTCAAGGATCACACACTTCAGGAAATATCTCCATGCAGACTTGGAAAATGATGACTAATCCTATAAATGAGCTTTCTCTACTTTTAATGCAAGGGTGTCAAGTCTTAGTTAACTATGCCAATATAACTAAATTTTTCATGTGTCTTTTGAAGAAGGACACTCTATTCATATGCGATGAGCAAGCACAGGAATCCTTTGATGCTCTTAAGAAATCCTTGGTAATGACGCCTCTGTTGAAGCCCCTTTACAAGAGTAGAGACTTTTTTCTTTCCTTGTCCGAAGGGATGATTGGTATGGTACTTGTTCAAGAGGATGATGAGATCCATGACCACATTGTATACTTGTTAGTCGAAATCTAGTTGGTCCTAAACTCAAATACTCTCACGTAGAGAAGCTAGCCTTGGTCGTTGTACATGCGGTTCAGAGATTACGACATTATATCTTACTCTACAAAACTATTGTGGTTGCATATATCAATACATTTCATTACGTCCTTACTAGGCATATCATAAGGGGAAAATATAATAAGTGGATTGTTATTTTTCAAGAATTTGATCTCGATTTTGCTTTTGTGAAATCCAAGAAATCGCTAGTTTTTGCAAAACTGATGTCAGACTTCCCTAGACTAGATGAGGATATTTTTCATGATGATTCATTTGCGGATGAACATATCTTCCTTGTATCATCTTCAGACCCCTAGTACAAAGATATTTTAATCTACCTTCAAACCATGAAGCTCCCCTAGCATATGTCGAGAGAGGACCGGTGACATATATGTCATTAGGCTAAAAACTACCTTATTATCGGCGACACTTTGTATCGTCGAGGGGTGGATAATATTTTGCATCATTATTTGAATCATGAGGAGGATGAGGTTGTTCTCAATGAATATCATTATGGGGCATGTGGTGGCCATTTATTTGGGCTTGCGACAACCCAAAATATATTGCGAGTTGGTTATTTTTGGTCGTTAATTTTTAAATATTGTATTGAAGCGGTTAAGAAGTGTCACTCTTGCCAGATGTTTTCTCATAAAATGTGCTTGCACTCAGCCCCTCTTCACCCAGTCATCACCTTCAGTCCCTTCACTAAGTGGGGTGTGGATTTTGTAATATTACATATATAAAATAGTATGCAGAATATAAACAATTAGCTAGAAATGACAGATAAACAATGATATAACCAAAACAACACCACAATAATACCAAAATAATACCAGAATAACATCAGAAAGAGCACTTTGATTACTGAGAGAAATGTTTACTTGCCTCTTCGAGGGGGAAACCTCTAGTATAAAAGATCTCTATTACAATAATATCCAAGACAAAACTTCTCATACCCTCTACTCCTATTTATACTAAATATGTCTATCCAAAAGAACAATCTAGAGGAAGATCCTTCTAGAAGCGGAAGCTTCTATTAGGCCTTCTTACATTTGACTTATTATTTCTTATTGCTAGGACTTATTAATATTTACCTTTATTACATGGAAATATATTATTCTACCTACATGAGGGATTAGGTCCCTAAC
Source organism: Picea glauca (assembly GCA_000966675.3). Classification (NCBI taxonomy): domain Eukaryota; kingdom Viridiplantae; phylum Streptophyta; class Pinopsida; order Pinales; family Pinaceae; genus Picea; species Picea glauca. Next base: position 160,992 of record JZKD02S2051166.1, on the reverse strand, counting down.
ATGTCCTCTCCCTTAAAAACAACCTTGTCCTCAAGGCTTGAGATGAGGAAATTGTTGCAGAATGGTAGTTGGTTCCCAAGTGGCATCTGCTAGAGTTGTATCTTTCCACTAGACTAACACTTCCTCGATGGTGCGCTGAAGCAGACGATGCTCACACTGGTCAAAAAATGCTTGTGGATGTTTCCAAATGGAGCCTTCTTCGTCCAACTCGGGAAGGTTGGTTTGAGTTTGGCACTTAGTTCCAATCACCTTCTTTAAGCAGGGAACATGAAAAATAGGATGGAGCTTAGAATGACTGGGAAAATTTAACTGATAGGCCACCTATCCCACATACTTGAGAATAGTATAAGGACCATAAAATTTGGGCGCCAGTTTCTGACAATAGTCAGTCTTGAGGGAATTTTTCTTATAAGGTTGCAGTCGAACAAACACTCGATATCCTTCTACAAATTGATGTTCAGAGTGACCTTGATCTGCTTGTTGCTTCATGCAATTCTCGGCCATGAACCAATTCTCTTTGAGGGTATGAATAATAAACTCTCGAACTGTAAGCATTTGGTCAACTGCCTGGACCTTCGAGACACCTGGCAAGTATGAAATAACTAAAGGTGGATTTTTTCCATATACTACTTCAAAAGGAGTCATGCGGGCAGTTGTATGGTAAGAAGTGTTGTACCACCATTCAGCTAGTGGTAACCATTGAGCCCACTGATTTTTCCTTGCCGATGCAAAACAACTCAAATATGTTTCCAAAAACTTTTTGACAACTTCATTTTGGCCATCAGTCTGGGGATGATAAGTTGTGATGAGATGAAATCGGGTTCCTTGTAGCTTGAACATTTCTTGCCAAAAATTGCTGGTGAAAGTTTTGTCACGATAAAAAAAAATAGAATGAGGCATGCCATAAATCTTGAAGATCTGATCCATGAAAAATTGAGCCACAATGGAGGCTGTAAATGGGTGTTGAAGAGGACAAAAATGAGCATACTTGTAAATACGATCAACTACCACCATGATGGCTGATTTATTGTCTGATTTAGGTAAGCATACAATAAATTCCATAGAGATATCCCTCCAAATATCAGGTGGAATCGGAAGTGGTTGGAGTGTGCCAGGAGATTTGACTATTTTGCACTTGTTGCGTAGACAAACATCATATTCAACCACAAAAATTATGAACGTCATGCTTCATACCATCCCAGAAAAAAGAACATTTGACTCGATCATAGGTTTTGGTAAACCTTGAGTGCCCAATAGTGGGTGTAGCATGAAGTTCATAAAGTACCGTGGATTTAAGTTTTTACTGTTTACTTAAATACAAATGACCTTTGTATAGAAGCTCATCATTGAGCCAAGAGCACCCTGGGGAACCTGGAGAATTGTCCTGCAATTGTTGTATCAGATGCGAACTTTTGGGATCGTGTAGCCATTCCTGGTGAACAACTTGGAGCCAATATGGTACAATGAAGGAGAGAGAAAAAAAGGGACCCTTCATCTTCATATTTTCTGGAAAGTGCATCAGCAACCACATTGTATTTCCCTTTCTTTTAAATGATCTCATAATCATATCCAAAGAGCTTAGTCACCCATTTTTGTTTCTCTGCGGAGGAAAGGTGTTGTTCCAGAAAATACTTGAGGCTTTGATTATCTGTATTAATTTGGAAGTGTTGCCCCAATAGATAAGGGTGCCAAAGATCCACGACATGCATAATAGCCAACATTTCCTTTTCATAGATTGATTTTCCCAAATGTTGCTCTGACAGTTGTTTGTTGATAAAGTCTAAAGGTCGACCCTCTTGCATAAGGACTAATCCAATTATTTTCCTACAAGCACCACATTCTAGGACAAAGGTCTTTTTGAAATCAGGAAGGGTCGGGACTGGAGTGGTGCACATGGCCATCTTCAAGGTTTGAAAATATTGAGAAACTGCTAGAGTCCAAGTGAGAGAATTCTTTATAAGTAGGGCAGTGGGAGGTGTCACAATCTTTCCATAATTCTTAACAAACTTGCAATAATAAATTGTTAAACCCAGAAATCCACACAAGATTTTGAGAGTCTTTGTGTGAGGCTAATATTGCATAGCTTCAATCTTTTTAGGATCCACCTTGACACTGACCTTGCCAACAAGATGACCCAAGTACTCGACTTCTGATGCACCAAAAGCACATTTAGATTGTTTGAGTAAAAGTTGGTGCTGAGAGAGTGGATGGAGAACTTGATCCACATGAGAAGTATGGGTTGTCCAGGTTTTATTATAGATGAGGATATCATAAAATAAAACTAAGACAAAATGAGGGAGAAAAGGATAGAAGACATGATTCATGAGGCTTTGGAAAGTGGAGGGAGAATTACACAAGCCAAAGGGCATGACCAAAAACTCATAGTGGCCCTCATGAGTTCTAAATGCAGTCTTAGGAATGTTTGCCTCGTTCATACGTATCTGGTGGTAGCCAGAACAAAGATCAAGTTTAGTAAAGAATTGGGCACCACTCAATTCATCCAAGAGGTCATCAATGAAAGGAATGGGAAATTGTTCTTTAATGGTGAGTTTCTTGAGGGTGCATAAGTTAGGATACATGCACCAAGAACCTTATTTATTAAGTACCATGACCATAGGAGAAGAGTAGGGGCTCATACTAGGGTGGATAACACCTGCGTTGAGCAATTCTTGAACAATTTTCTCAATTTCATTTTTCTGGGAAAATGGATGACGATATGGATGGATATTGGGAGGAATGCTTCCGGGGACAAGGGGAATGGAATGATCATGAACACCACAGGAAGGAGGGAGTCCCTGGGGAGTGGAAAAAACCACTTGATGTTTAGAGAGGATGGATCGGAGGTCTTGTGGCACAGAGGGTGTCTTGGTGGCTTGAATGATATGGAGTTGTGCAATAATTCCAGGATGACCCTTTTTGAGCAGCTTTTCGATGCGATGGGAACTGATGATCTCTGAGGAACCAATGGTGATGCCTTGTAACTTATATTGTTGTCCCTCCTGGTTGAATTGCATGGTTAATTCCTTAAAATCCATGAGAATGGGACCAAAATTCCTTAGCCATTCTGCACCCAACACAATGTCACAACCGCCCATGTCGATAGCAAACATATAATATTTCATGTGGTACTGACCAATTTGGAGACACACATTTTCAAAATGCCCTCCACATTTCATGGACCCACCATTAGCAATCATGATTTGAAAATTATTGACGACATGGATATAGAAATTAGTTTCTTGGGCAATGCAGTGATGAATAAAATTATGGGTGCTTCCACTATCAACAAGAATAATGACCTTCCTATGCTTAGTGTAAACAATTAGCTTGAGGGTTTGGGGAGCAGAGAAGCTAGTGAGAGCATTTAGTGAAATGAACAGTTCTACTTCGGGAGGGTCTTAGGGAGGGGTCAGGTTAGTGGGTTCAGGTGACATGACCACAAGGGGAGCCTCAACATCGTCTTCTAAAACATCCTCCGAGATGGCCATAAAAATATTTTGTTCCTTACACTTGTGCCGAGGAAAATATTTGTCATCACAATTATAACAAAGGCCTTTGAGTTGGCGTTTAGCCATTTCTTCCCTAGTCAATTTATGGATCTTTAGTGGAGTATAAGGAGGAGTGGGAGTGACTAGTTTAGTGAAAGTAATAAAGGAGGGTTTTTGGTTTTGAGAAGAGACAACATGTTGTGCTTCCTTATCTCTTTTAGTAGCATCCACCCAACTCTGAGGCCGATCCATGAGGACATGGGAATGAATATTATCCTTGAGGCCACTGATAAAAAATTCTCAGAAAAAAAGCATCAGACATGCCCTCTGTACGGAAAGCCAATTTATCAAAAGTGACTATAAAGTCTTCCGCTATGCCAGATTGTTTCAACTTTGTCAAACGGCCTAAGTGGTTGGTGTCAATGTCAAAGTGTTCATAAAGCTCTGCCACAAAGTGTGTCCAAGCCACATACCCTTGGTGGGATTTTTTTCTCTATTGCCACCATTGCCAGTGTTCTTGATCTATATGGAGAATACCATACCGGAGTTTGGCCAACTCATCTATAATGCCATACAAAGAGAAATAATGTTCCATTTGAGTTATGCAGCTAGTGGGATCCGAGCCATCAAATTTGGTCACATCCACATGCGGAAGGCGTAGGTCACACTGAAAGTCATGGGGATGAAAATTCTGGGAATGAGAGAAAGTTTCACCTTCAGTTTGCAAAGGTGGGTCAGATGAGGGAAGATCTGCAGGGATATGCAACTGGGCACAAATCATCATAGTGAAAAATTCAAGTTGAGTAGTGAGGTCTTGTTTGAAGTCCTTTATTTTGGAATCGATGGAGGAATGCATGTTTTTATTGATGGTGCCAATATTGGCACTGAGTTGTCTCACTTCTTGTTGGGTTTCTGTGAAATTAGTGTGCAAGGAATTGAAGTGAGCTTCCAAGTCTTGGCTACGACTATGGGCCATGATGAAAAGGGAACACGGAAAGGGGTGGCTAGGACTACACAAAAAATGGGTTATGGGTGAAGTGTATCACAACAATCAGTGCGACGAGTGGAATCCAATGGGGTAAATCCCAAATAAGGGTGTTGGAATTGGGCCGGGTCAAAAAACAAATGCTGAAAAATGATAGGTGTGACTATGATAAGGGAGAAGAGAGGAATTCAACAGAATATGTCTCAAATAATGCTGCCAACAGGATCCAGGATTTTTTTTTCTCCTATAGAGTTATACTCTGATTTGAAGAATACTACAGTGATGAAATTTCCAAATGCTTAACATGAAGAAAAGTGTATTAATTTCGCAAACCTGATGTAGGAGACACAATTGCATGGAAATAGATCTTGTCTATTCTATTTTTGTTTCTGTCCCAAGGGTTAGGGTATTAAAGGGTTCTACAGACAAGGTTTTTCCCTATCATATAGCTCTCTGATATACGTGCGTGGTCCAACAATAGTACTTGGCCCAATATCTCAGGGCACCAACTAAGGAGGCTAGACCGTGCCCTTGGCCATACTACCCGACTACCCAAGTACTAGAGAGCATATTCCCGACTGTTTTTCTCGGTGGCACTATAATAGTTAGGTGGCCGAATGATTTATCTATGGAGGGCTTCATGAGATCTAAGTCGATCTGTATACAGGTGTTTTCTGATGCGCTACCACTCGAAGGGGTACCAATAGGGGTTACAAGGGTGGCCAACAGATGTGCGCTTAAGTACCACTTGTATTTCCTGCATGTATGAATCCTCGACCGCGGGTTTATGCACGTAACGACAGATCTATGTAGCTTAAAGACATCGTAATACATCTCTACCCTGAAAAACATTTAACCCACAATTTTCTACCGAGGAAGGTGCTCTGATACGACTTGTAATATTCCAGATATAAAATAGTATGAAGAACATAAATAATTATCTAGAAATGTCAGATAAACAATGATATAACCAGAACAACACCACAATAATACCAAAACAATACTAGAATAACACTAGAAAGAGCACTTTGATTACTAAGAATAATTTTCACTTGCCTCCTCAATGGGGAAACCTCCAGCAGAGCGATGCTTGCCTCGGTAGGGTCTGATCAGGATCGATTTCATCCAAATGCTAAGCTGGACCAGCTCAGTGATTCCTCATGGGATTCCAGCTAACGATCCACAGGTCCTTTAAAGGCCACACATGGGCCCTCTAAATAGACCTACGTATATCTCTGCGCGCTCTCGATGCTTTCCAAGAATCATAACAATGTAAGCGTTGGCCCTTGGGCTAGGCCCCACTCTCATGCAACCACCTCGTGACCACACCCTAACACACAACATGCGTTACCGGGAACTGGCTCCCAGTGAATCTGTTGACAAGGAAAACCTTGTCCTTCCAACCGTAGAGATCTGAAAAGACCTTAACAAGTTTTAGTCCCTCCCCAGTTCTTCATCCATACGACCATTTACTGTCACCCAGGACTATACTGAAAGGTGCTTTCGCAACCCAACTTTTTTCAACGCTAAGTATCTAAGCTCCTCTGCTTCTCGGAATCCTGAATCTCGATTAGGGCTCTAGGTAAGAGCTATCCCTCTTCCTTTTGCTCGTAATGTGACCTTCATCTAGGGCTCAAATCCCAATTCCTATTTCTTTCATCTTTTACGGTTCACAACTCCAAGAACAATGCTTCTTCGCCTCGAAACCCCCGTTGTCCGAAAACCCAACGATCTAGATCGACGATCTAGATCTTCTGCCAATGGATGGATCTGATTTGTCCAACATCAATGGACTAGATTCAATCTTGGATTTTTTCCTTTTGGTATTTTGGCAAGGTCTTAACCTTCAAATCCCTGATGGCTTCCAGATCTCTTCCATGCATCATTCCAGATCCGATGCCTCACAAACCTCTGTGATCGACAGTCTAGATCCCTTTGCGAGATCTCTTTTCGTGACTTTGGGGAATGAGTCCCCAGAATCTTCCCTCAGATCTCTCGATCCTCTGCATGAGATCTAACAGCTTACGAGATTTCCTCCTCTTGATCTTCATTTGGGAGTCTGGACATAGATTTGGACGGTCGAGATTCTCCACTTCTGCCAATCTGATGACAGTTGTGGCTCCTCTTGAGCTTCACACTTTCTTCCTGGTGTGGAAGACTTCCACTCCTTGAAATTTCTCAGCCCTTGATCTCCGTTCAGTGAGCTCTTGATGTTATTCTTGCATGAATCCACTGAATGCTAATCCTCCTGGGCTTTTCAAACTAACTCAGATTCAAAGGATTCGAACCTCTATTTCCTCAAAATCCTTCCTTGCTTCCTTTCTCAACCCCTTAAGAGTTCTGCTGAAATAGTTATCTTTGTGCGAACTCCTTGCACTTTAGCTACTCTGACCGTAACAAGGTCTCTATTCGTCTTGAGCTTTGTCAGAGGATTAGGCTTCGAATGAGCCTCAACCTGTTGTTCCTTTCTATTGGAACTTTGTGTGGAAAGGCATTATTTCTCCTAATCTTTTCTTGGTCAAACCTCTAAGGGACTTGACACTTGTCTCCCCCTTCAAAGGGGAATTTGGTGCCCTCTTGGCAACCTCTTTCTCAAGCACTGCTTGTTGAGCCAACAGAGTATTCAACAACTCCGTGAGTTTCTTTTCCTGGACACTTCTCCTATCTCTAAACTCAAAATAGAGTTATTTTGTGCACTCTATGCACTCGCTCGATGCCCTCCTGGCAAACCTTCACAGAATCCTCAGAAATTTTTCCTTTCTCTCTGTGCCTCCCTCTGCACAGTCCTACCTCCAAGGTATTCAACAACCTTGAGGCTTCTCCCTTGAGTCTATGATTCCTTTATTGCACCCTCCTGGCACGGCTTTGCCCAAATTCCGTAGAACTCAGATGTGTGCTCTTGCACTGGCTTACAGAGCCCTCAGTACTCTATCATGCAACCACTTGCATGCAGCCACAAAGAACCCAGACTGAAAATCAAAGAACCCACAGACAACAAATTTTGTCTATACCTCCAAATGTAAGCTACTCATACATCTATAGCATATCATAAACACTATTAGGGTCCTAACCCGCACATAGCTAGAGCAATATATTTGGATGTAATAAAGGTAAATATTAATAAGGCCTTTCAATAAAATAGAATAAGGCGAATGTAAGAAGACCTAATAGAAGCTTCCACTTCTAGAAGGATCTTCCTCTAGATGCTTCTTTTGATAGACATATTTAGTATAAATAAGGGTCGATGGTATGAGAACCCTAGCTTGGAGATGATTGTAATAAAGCATTGCTCAACTAGAGGTTTACCCCTCAAAGAGGCCCGTGAACATTTCTTTTTGAATCAAAGTGTTATTTATGTTGTTGTTCTTATATCATTTATGTGTTATTGTGGAGATTATGTTGGTTATATTACAATTATTCTGCCATTTCTATCATTTTATTTTTGTTCTGCATACTTTTTGTATCTGGTATATTACAAGTGGTATCAGAGCACTTTCCTTGGCAAAAATTGTGGGAATTCTGTTTTCAAGGTAGAGACGTATTCTGACATCTTTAAGCCACAGATATTTGTCATTACATGCATAAACCCACAGTTGAGGGATTCATACACGTAGTAAATACAAGTGGTTCTTAAGCGTACATCTGTTGGCCACCCTTGTAACCCTTGTTGGTACCCCTTTGAGTGGTAGTGCATCAGACAACACATGTGTATAGATCGACCTAGATTTCCTGAAGCCCTCTTTAGATAAATCAATCGGTTGCCTGACTGCTATAGTGCCACTGAGAACAACACTTGGGAAGATAATCTCTAGTACCTGGGTAGTCGGGTAGTACAGCTAAGGGTACGGTCTATCCTCCTTAGTTAGTGCCCTGAAATATTGGGACGAGTACTACTGTTGGACCCCGCACATATATCAGAGAGCTATAGAACAGGACAAACCCTTATCTATAGAAGCCTTGAATACCTAACCCTTGGGGGACAAAATCATAAACAAATTAAAATAGACAAGATCTGTTGCCGCGCAACTCTGTTCGGGTTGCCAAATCACTACACTTTTCTTACTGGTTAAGCATTTGGGGATTTCATCTCTGCAGTATTCTTCAGGCTAGAGACCTATTCCTTTGGATTCATCTCTTCACCCTTATCACATTCATCCATATAATTTTTCGGAAAAAATTTTGACCTCGCCCGCCCCTTTTCAGTTCCCCCATCCTCATGGCCCATACCCGTAGCCAAGACTTGGAAGATCACTTCAACACCTTGCAATATGGTCTTCTCGAGACCCAAAAAAGAAGTGAAACAACTCAGTGCCAATGTTGCCTCCATCAACACAACCATCAATACAACCATGCAGTCCTCAATAGAGGAAGTCAAACAAGAACTGACCACCCAACTTGAATTTGTCTTTTCATCACTCTGCACCAAACTGAATATCCCTATAGATGACCCTTTCTCTGACACACCTCCAAAGACTGAAGGTGAGCATTCCTCCCATTCCCATAACTTTCAACACCATCACTTTCAACATGACCTACGCCTTCTGCGGGTGGATGTGACCAAATTTGATGGCTTGGACCCCACTGGTTGGGTAACCCAAATGGAACATTATTTCTCTTTATACGACATTACAGATGACTTGGTCAAACTCCGGTATGGTTTTCTCCATCTAGATCAAGAACGTTGGCAATGGTGGCAATGGAGAAAAACTTCCCATCAATGGTATATTGCTTAGACAGAATTTGTGACTGAGCTTTATGAATGCTTTGACACCAACACCAACCATTTGGGTCGTTTGACAAAGTTGAAACAATCAGGAACAATGGAATACTTTATAGCTGCCTTTAAGCACCTAGATTTTTGAATAGAGGGCATGACTGATGCTTTATTTCGAGAGTGTTTTATCAATGGCCGCAAGGATGATATTCGGGCCCATGTTCTCATGGCTCAACCTTCGAGTTGGGTGGAGGCTACTAAAAGAGATAAAGAAGCACAACAGGTTGTATCTTCTCAAAACTAAAAACCCTCCTTTATCCCTTGCCCTAAACCCGTAAATCCCACTACTCCCTCCACCCCACTAAAGATCCAAAAATTGACCAGGGATGAAATGGATGAACCCCAACTCAAAGGCCTTTGTTATAATTGTGATGAAAAATATTTCCCGGGCCACAAGTGTAAGGAACAAAAGATTTTTATGGCCATCTCTAAGGATATTTCAGAAGAGGATGTTGAAACTCCCCTTGTGTCTGAGTCACCTGAAATCAATGACATAACCCCTCCCTCAGACCCTCTCAAAGTAGAACCGATCATTTCCCTCAATGCTCTTACTAGATTCTCCACTCCCTAAACCCTCAAGTTAATCAGTTACATCAAGCATCGAAAGGTCATCATTCCGGTTGATAGTGGAAGAACCCATAATTTTATTCATTTCTGCATTGCCCAAAAAACTCATTGCTACATCCATGCTGTCAACAATTTCCAAATCATGATTTCCAATGGTGGTTCCATGAAATGTGGAGGGAACTGTGAAAATGTGCGTCTCCAAATTGGTGACTACCACCTAAAATCCCATATGTTTGCTATCGACATGGGTGGTTGTGACAGTGTGTTGGGTGCAGACTAGCTAAGGACTTTGGGTCCCATTCTCATGGATTTTAAGTAATTAACCATGCAATTCAACCAGGAAATCCACCAATATAAATTCCAAGGCATCACTGCTGGTTCACCTGAGATGCTCAAAAAAGGTCATTCTAGTGTCATTTCCCAACTCCATGCCATACAAACAATAGAGACACCCCCGGTGCAGCAAGACCTCCAAGCCCTCCTTTCTAAACATCAAATGGTATTTTCCACTCCCCAAGGAATCCCTCCTTCCCATGTTGTTCATGATCATTCCATTCCCCTTGTACCTAGAAGCCTTCCTCCCAATATCCATCTGTATCGCCACCTCTTTTCACAAAAAAAATGAAATTGAGAAAATGGTCTAGGAACTCCTTAATGTAGGCGTTATCCTCCCTAGTACGAGCCCTTACTCTTCTCCTGTAGTCATGGTCCTGAAGAAAGAAGTTTCTTGGTGAATGTGTCCTGATTTATGTGCCCTCAACAAACTGACCATTAAAGACAATTTTCTTATTCCTGTCATTGATGACCTCCTGGATGAATTGAGTGGTGCCCAATTCTTTACTAAACTTGATCTTTTCTCGGGATATCACCAGATACGTGTGAAAGAGGCAAACATTCCCAAGACAACCTTTCGAACTCATGAGGGCCAATAAACTAGGGGGTTGGAGCCTCCCTCAGGTTGTAGCCTAAGAAACTAGGGGGTTGGAGCCTCCTTCTAGTTGCAGCTAGAAAACAAGGGAAGTTGGTGCTTCCTATGAATGTAATTCTTCAATACATATAAGAAAAATCATTTTGTGGTTTTTTCCCAATTTGGGTTTCCACATAAAACACTGGTGTACTATGTATGTATGTGATTGTTTATTTCTTACTTCTCATTATTGGATAATAATTCTACATTGATATAACATTTGAAGAAAAAGGATTATAATTACGCTATTATTGATTCACCCGCCCTCTCAGTAATCCAACAATATTTAGTGCATTTCTCATCCTCAAACTTCATTATAAATGATGCATTGTAAGTGTATTTGGGGTAGGAGTTAATTTGTACACTACTTGAATGTCCTTGGGTCTTAAAGATTCAGCAATGGTCTTCTAGTGACTACAAATGGTTCTCATTGGGATATCCACGTGTTCTAAGTCCCAACTTATCATATCAGCACATGGCATTAGTATTAGTCGAGCAACAACTTTTTGTAGTTCGTACTTAGCCACATTCCTTAACTTAGCTGAAAATATATCATCTTATTCTTCCTTTGAATCATCAGAACAAAGAGAAATTTCCTACTCCAAAATGTCATAAAATTGCTTCCAAGTTGTAATGGCATATGTCGCTCGAGAAGTAGTGTCTGAAAGTATATATGCCTTTGGGTTCAATTCCTTAGCCAATGAATCCTTCTTCTTTCCTACTTTGCACAACACCATGATTTTAAAAAGTTAATGATAACCCTCCTGTCAGAAGTAAAACCTGTGAGCTAAAAAAATGTTGAATGCAAAGATCTCAGATGCTAATGGAAAAAATGCTTTGAAGTTTGAAATGCCTTTATTTACAAAAATATGAATGTCTAGTTATCCTTGCATTAATCTATTGACAGAGTAATCATTCCAAAATCTGTGAAATTTATTACCTGACAGTCACAACACATTTCTCAATCTTAAACCCTAGTTAGTTGAGTGTATTATGAATGATCCTAAATAAGACAACATACTTTGGAAGTTCGGAATTCAGGAGTTTTGAGTGAAAAACAATGGATATCTCTCGAAGCACGAACTCATGGAGAATTTAATCAACCATTAATTATTTTTTCATTTTAATTAATCATGGTTTAAAGTCCCTTTTAAGTTTTAATTACTTCGGTACTTCCTCATTGGAGAGTTTTGAATGCAACACAATGTATATCTCCCAAAGGTCAAATTCACGAAGCAAATAATCAAACGCTTTTAAGTACTTCAGGACTCTAGAACTCCTAGACTTCGGAGCTCCAAGAGTTTGTGAGCTTGTATGTGCGGTGAGTACTTCAACAGTTTGACATTCGGGAATTTTGAATGAAAAATAATAGATATATCCCGAAGACCAAATCTACAAAGTGATTAATTAGTGTTAATCACAACTACTTAAACCTGTTTAGTTTAATAATCTTTAGTGTTTTATTATTATGATCACAGGTACTTCGGTACTTCGGCGCTACGGCGCTCCTTTGAATTTGTTATTGATTTATCTCCCAAAGGACAATCTCATAGAGTGATGTGGTAGTGATGAAGTCACTTTTGATAATGTGTCATAGAAAGTGAGTGACACGTGTCACCTAAAAACGTGTGAATGATCTGACAAAAATGTTAAAATGGAGTGCCACGTGTCAGCACAAATAAATTTTTTGATAGGCGGCCTATGACTCATCAGTAGATCTATTTAAAATATTTTCATGGGAACCTGTCTCCAGGACTCTAGAGCTTCACAACTTCAGGGTTTTTTTATCTTTAAACATCCTGAGTTTGGAACTCTCGAATCACGAAGTCCCAAAGTAATTTTGTAGTTTTCTTTTGTTTAAAACTCATGCAACTATAGAATTCTGAAATCGTGAGAGTCGTCGATCCAGATGAATAAAATTTTTTAATGGATGAAAAATGATGTGCCCTATCAAGATATAACGATCATATATTTTATTCTAAAAATAACAATATTTATAAGTTTTTGTATTTTATTTTTTAAAAGGTCAAAAAAAAAGAAATCAGAGTATAATTTTTATTTGAAATTTTCTAAAGTGTTCTAACATAGGCTCCATCTGGGAATTTTGGTTCCCTATGAGGCACAAAAAAACAATAGACCATGCGCCTTTATCGGGTAAATGGATTCATTATTGCTTCTTTTATTGAAAAATGTTTTCTTTTTTTATTTGAAAATTAATCATATATAGAAAATTGAACATAACCATATCTAAAAATATTAAAGCACACCTGGTGATTGATTTCAAGCCTAGGATAATAAGTGTTTTCCTTCCTTAAAATTGATTCCATAATTGTTTAAGATAATCAAAGTAATTTTTAAAAAAATATCATAATTTGACCGACTATATTCGCTCTTCAAGGTTATACATATGTAAAATATGTTAATTTAAGGAATCACAGTTGGTTCAAGATATAAATAGTATTGCAAGGAGGACTAGATAACATAGTATATTATATAGATGTGTATGACAGCCTTACATATATCATAGGTATTGCTTCACTTCTAGTGAGCTTGTTTAGTACCCCGATGAAGTTACCTATATTTACCTTAATTGAATTTACTTTCACCACTTCAATAAGCAAGTTTTCATTTAACCGAGATGAGGGAAATCAATATATGAATTTCATTTCATCATCTCTTTTGGAAAAGATGGGGGCAAACGATTTGTGAATTTATTTTCACCATCTGTCTTTGATTTTCTTATTTTGAAGTGGGGGCAATCAATTTGTATGTAAAATACAAGGGGTGATATATGTTTAAGATCTTAATGAAAAAGAAGGTATGTCTACAATTTTAAGAATACTTTGAGACTAGCCTTTCTTCCAATTCTAAGTATACCTTCACCTATAGGTTAATTTTGGGAAATTTATTCATTTCAGGGATAAACCTTGAGCAAATTTGTCAGTTGAAATCTGATATTAGAGCTAAAATTACTAGGATTATCCTAGACATACTTTTTCAATTAAAATTAGAGAAACTTAAAGAAATTCACCTGACCTATTTTAAAAAATATGATTCGAAGGTTTTAGCATTAGGCTAAGTTTTATCATTTCTACAAAGATTAATAAGATGAGAAAGAAGAAATAATATTGTTTGTAGAAAGAACTAGGGAGAGCGGAAGAAATAATTCTATCAGTGATTCAAAACATCTTAATCTAAGATAACCTAATTTCACATGAGTTTTAGTGTGAGATGAGAGTTTTGATTTGCTCTGTCCCACAATCATTTTCTAATTGTTTTGATTTTTTATAGTTATTAATTTATTTTTGTATCAGAGATGATTTTATACCCAATCGGCCTAAAGCTTCAGATTTTATTTTCTCTGCTTCTCCAATCCTTACATCAAATGATGACGCTATATTTAATTCGTGGGAAGACATCCCTCGTATCTATTTTAATCATATTTTCATTTTTACTTAAACAATAAGAGAGAAGAGGAACTCTTACATTTTTTATTTTGAAGCTTTGGACAAGGGATTGTATTCATTTATCACCTGATTCCATAAAGTCCAAAGAAAGGAAGAATGAGTGTTGAGCATGATGACTGTGAGTGTGTCGATTGTGTAATTTTTACTCTCCAGGAAAAGGTTCAGGAGCACTTTTAATTTTCAACTTCATCAATGGATTCAATCTCAAGAACTGAGACATCGAGAAGAAATGGCGAATGTAGCGAGGAAAGTAGGTCTAAAAATAGGTCGTTTAAATTCTTATCTCTGACATTTGAGAATTTTTCATAGACGACGACCTCGAATGAATGTTTCTGTGGAATTAGATGAGTCTCAATTTTTTGCAGCGCCATCTCCTATTTTTGAAGAAGAATTACCTCCAACAGATCATCAAAAAGTTGTTGAAGAACCACGATCACTGGCTCTAAAAATAAAAGTAGAGCTTCAAAATTTAGAGGATTTTGTGGAAGTAAAAGAAACAATACATAACGACAATGCATTTCATTTCAGTAGTCATTAGTAATCTTCCATATACTCCTTGTTTTTATTTTTTTGAAACCGTGAAATCAAATCAGACTTTGAACATATAAATTTGAAACTTTAGTTTTCAAATACTGTTATTATATTTTGATGGTCTTATTTTCTGAAATTTTCAGCTATTTTTATCAGAAGAAGTATTATTTTATTCACTACTGAATGAATTTTATTTTGCAAAGTGAAAGGTAATTTATCTCTGTAGAAAAATTATATTTTATTTTTGTTTTTATTAAAATAAAGTTGAAAACATTATTTTCTTGAGAATATTTACACAAATTAATCATTGAAAAATATTCAAACAATTCTATAAAAAAGAAAATGAAAAATAAAAATGTTGCCAATGTAAATCCAATCCAATCCGGTATATACAATGGAAGCTAAAAAGTAAACTACTGCATGAAATGTTTTAAAAATCTCCCATTGATAGGGGCCTCAAGAATTTCTCCATTTAGATTTTCAAGAGAGAATGAATTTCTCCCTTCGGCTGCAGCAATTTTGAAAGGTCCAAACCAGAGATGGTCAAATTTTCCATGTTTCCCTGCATCTTATTTTYTG
This sequence comes from Picea glauca, assembly GCA_000966675.3. NCBI lineage: Eukaryota > Viridiplantae > Streptophyta > Pinopsida > Pinales > Pinaceae > Picea > Picea glauca. Next base: position 145,634 of record JZKD02S2051166.1, on the reverse strand, counting down.
GCTTCCCACTTSAAGACTAAATCTCYAGGAAGAAAGTYGTCTTTAGCTTTCTTATMAAAGATGGATTTCATATTGTCTTGGTATTTTTGGAGCTTATCATCCATTTCTCTTATATTTTGYTGGACTTCAATTATTTGATTTATTCTTCTTGTTAGATCATTTGGTTCTTCATTCGCATCTTTCCATAGTTTCATCACTGGAAGAGAGASATTAATAGGAATAATAACATATGTACCATAAACTAATTGGAAAGGAGACATATCTATAGATTTCTTGGTGTCGATTTTGTTTTCCCATAAAGCATATTTTAAATGTATATGCCAAGATTTCTTATTTTCTGTCAAAACTTTCTTAATTATTGCCATTAAACTTTTATTAGATGATTATGCCAACCCATTTCCTTGAGGATAATAAGTTGTAGAATGGACCAAATTGATATTATATTTTTGACAAAAATTTATCATCGCAATAGATTTGAAAGCTTGTGCATTATCTGTGACTATTTTCCTTAGACAACCAAATCTTGCAAGGATGTTCTCTTCCAGAAAATTTATCACTACTATATATGTAGCATTCCGAGTTGGAATAGCTTCAACCCATTTGGTAAAATAGTCAGTAGCAGTTAAAATCCATCTATGTTGGGCACTTTATTGTGGATGAATATAGCCGATAAAATATAACCCTGATTGTTGAAAAGGAGCTTCATCTTTGACTGGAATTAAAGGTAAGGCGGGAAGATTTTTCTTTCCAGCAAACAGTTGGCATGAATTGCAAGCTCTAACCCTTGCATTTACATCAATGAATAATTTTGGCCAATAATATCCTTCCCTTGAAATTTTATAAGTTGTTTCTCTCCATGCATGAGGTACTCCACATACTCCTTTATGAAAATCATCAATGACACCTTCTGTTTCAGATTCTGTAAGACAACATAACAAGAAACCCAAAGTATCCTTCCAATATAACTTAGCATTGATAATGAAATATTTAATTACCTGTAATTTTAAGGTTCTTGCCTTGGAAGGAGTCATATCAGTAGGAAATTGAAGAGTAAGAAGATATGAAACGATATTATTGTACCAAGATGAGGAAGAAAATTTATCATCAATATGAATTGTTGGTGCTTGATCATCAATTTCTTCAATGTCTAGGAGAGAATTGTGAGACTCGAAATGATTTATTCCTAGAGCTCTGAAATTTGATTCAACCATCAATTTTTCCATACCTTGTCCTTTTACTAGTTTGGTTGGTTTAACTTATAAATTGTATTCTTGAATTTTAGCCAACCATTTTCCTCTTCTTCCATCATTGTCTGGTTGAATCAGGATATCTTTCATTGTTCTAGTCGGTACATATGTGATTATTTTTTAATGTAAAACATATGTCCAGAAATATTTGAGTGCCTTTACCATAGCATAAGCCTTCTTCCCTAGAATGTCATATTTTAACTTTGCATCCCTGAGGATTTTTCTAAGAAAGGAAATTGGTTGTTCGAATCCCTTCATTTTTCTGAAGGAGCACTACTGCAATAGTATATTCAGATGCAAAGGAGAAGATTAAAAATTCCTTTGTATAATCAGGACTTGTCAATACCAATGCTTGTCCTATAGATTTCTTGACTAGTTGGAAGGATTATTTAGCTTCTCTGCTCCATTTCACCTCATTTTTCTTCTTCAACATAGATGTGATCAATTTGATCATTTCAGCAAAATTGGGAATAAATATCCTCAATAAGTTCATTCTTCCTAAAAATGATTGAATTTATTTTTTATTTCTAGGAATATTGATCTAATCAATAGCTTCAACTTTTTTTGTATCTACTTTGATTCCATATTTCGATATGATATTCCATAAGAGCTTACCTTCTTGCATGGAAAAATGAGATTTCTTATGGTTTAAAGACAAACCAATTTTTTTGCACTTGTCAAATGTTTTTCTGAGATGTACCAAGTGTTTTGTCTCAGAATTAGAAAAGATTGTTAGATCGTCTAGATAAAATACAATGAATTTATCGTTTTCTCCAACAAACACTATATCCATTTCTCTTTGAAAAGTTTCTCCTCCATCCATCAATCGAAAAGTCATATTGTCATACATAAGGGTTCCCCATGGAGTAGTAAACTCATTTTTTTCTCTATCATTTTCATGGACATTTGTTTGATTATATCCTGAAAATTTGTCAATCATAGAAATCCTATTTGCCCCAACTACTTTTTCTAGAACATGATCCATTTTAGGGAGGGGGTAATTGTCTTTTAAAGAAGACCTATTCAGGTTTCTAAAATCAACACACAAACTTATTTCTCCATTCTTCTTCCTGACTAGGACCAAATTGGCTACCCATTTAGAGTATCTAAGAGGTACGATGATTTTTTCATCAATAAGATTTTTGACCTCCCTTTCTATTATCGGCAAGAGAATTGGATTTATTTGTCTAAGATTTTGATTGAAAGGCTTAATACCTAGTTTTAATGGAATCTTATGCTCGATAACATAAGTATCATAAGCTTTTAAGTCTTCATAAGACCATGCAAAAACATATTTATATTCTTTGAGTAATTCAACATATTTACTCTTTAGATTAGTTGGAAGATATCTAGACAATTTAACCATTTTTGTATTTTCTTTTGATCCCACATTACAATCTTCAAACTCTTCAGGCTGAGACTACAAGGTAGATTTTAAAGGTATATTATTTTGGTCGAACAATCTTTCTAATGGAATAAGACCCTTGGGAATTTGATTATTCTTGAGCAAGAGAATTGCATGATTTGTGATTCTATCTAAATTGAACTTCTCTGGATTTTCTCCTTCTTGCATAATCCAAATTGGATCATTTTGATTTTCCTGATCTATGTGTGTCTCAAAAAATTCATCTATCATTTCTAGAAATTGTTTTATTTGTTCATCATATTTGAAAATTTGCCAATAATGAACATTATTTGGAATTGAAGGTTTATGTCTCATTTCAATGTGATAATTCAATTTCAGAACAGTAGGTGGTATGAAGTTTGTTGCTTCTTTAGCTAAATATTTTGCCTGTTAATTATGCAATCTGGGAATAACATGAATGTTGAATGAAAATAGAAAAAAAATTATATTAGCTCCTATGAACAATTTCTATAAGACCTCATTCTTGGATGCTTAGCTTCATATTGATGTTTCATTTTTTTTACAATAAGTTCAACATCACCATAAACTATCAAATGTTGAATTTTTAATTTTCTAGCAGCTTCTAATCCTAAAATTAAAGCTTCGTATTCACATACATTATTTGTGTAATCGATGTCTCATTGCAATCTATAAGAAAAATGGATTTAATACTCATCACTGGGTGCCACAAATAGTACTCTATCTCCTTCTCCTTCCCAAGATGAGGCACCATCGAAGAACATTTTCCACATCCCATCTCTAATATGTACATTTTTCTTTGGAAGTTCTATTTTTGTATTTTATTTTTCTGTACATTCTTGAAAATCATCATCTAAGGATAAAATACAATTTCATAAATCCTAATAGCAACATAGAGTGGATAATTATTTTGGTTTTGAGGATCACTTACTATATAGGCCAGTCTAGTTTCTCTGTACAATCTAGTAAATTGTCCACCAAAAATCAGAATAGTAGCATATGTCATGTCCAACTGAACTGATCCTCCTAACTTTGCACCCCAATATCTTGATAAAAGCATGCCATATTTTGCAGGAACATCAATTATGACCAAATCCATAAGAATACTTTTTACTRGAATTTGAGCTAGATTTACAACTAAATCTTTAATMATACTTAGACACTTAACCTTTHTGGAKTCAAAAGAGTATAAATCTTGATAAGGTCTGGTAATTTGTAAGCCCATTTTTTCCATTATTATTTTTGGCATCAAATTATGTGAAGCACATGAATCTAACATGCAATTGTGTAACAAATGGTCATGCATAGTAAGAGTGATATAAAATGGAGCAATTGATTCTTTATCGTTTTCAATATGTGGGCCAAACATAATCGTTGGTTTCACATCTTGTAGGTTAATAACATCGTCTTGGCATTCTGCATCTAAAAAATTAATTACATTTGAAATCTACTTCTTGTAAACTAGATTTCTGGCAAGTTCAACGAGAGGAACTGTAATTTTAATCTTATTCCATTCATTCTCAAGATTGAAGATACCAACTGAATTTTCTAATTCTTTGGTATGAACTTCAATGTTAAGAACCAAACATCAATATAGCATAGAAAAACTTCAGGAAAGGTACTCAACGCCTTGAAAAAGAGATAATTTCAGATAATAAGCCTCTTCGAGGGGGCAACCTCCTT
>JZKD02S2051166.1:117281-129694 GCA_000966675.3 Picea glauca | reverse complement strand
AATATATGTATACATGTCAAAAGGAGCATGTTCTCCTTTCGACTTCTGAGCTTTGTATTCCCTAATTTGCTTGGCAAAGTTATCTGACAAATTTTTCCCCAATCGAAAGTATATCCCTCAGCAACCTCATGGATTATGGGAACCCATTCTATGGTAAAGTGCACAATATTTTTCTTAACAAACATTCTACATATCATCATGGAAATTTATAAGTTATGAGCATCACAAGAGGATGTAGAATGTATTCCATGGGTATTAGTTTTGAACTTACTTAGATTTCCCCACCAAGTGTTTACTATATCGTGGACAGTTCTGTCATATTTAGTGCATTTATCATCCTAAAACTTCATTATAAATGATGCATTGTAAGTGTATTTAGGGTTAAGAGTTAATTTTTACATTACTTGAATGTCCTCAGGTCGAAAAGGGCCAATTATGGTCTTCTGGTGACTGCATATGGTTCTCGTTGGGATATCCTCGTGTTCTAAGGCATATCTTATCATATCGGTATATGGAAATAGTTTTGGTTGAGCAACAAATCTATGTGGTTCGGACTTAACCACATGCCTTAACTTACCTGAAAATGTATCATCTTCTTCTTCCACTGAATCATTGGAACAGAGAGAAATTTCCTGCTCTAGAATGTCATAAACATGCTTCCAAGTTTTAATGGCATCTTTTGCTCGAGCAATAGTGTTTGAAATTATATATGCATTTGGGTTCGATTCCTTAGCCAATGAATCCTTCTTTGCATGGTGCCATGATTTTCAAAAGTTGATTATAAGCCTCCTATGAGAAGTAAAAACTATGAGCTCAAAAAATGTTGAATGCGAAAATATTAGATGCTAATGGCAAAAATGCTTTGAAGTTTGAAATGCCTTTATTTATATAATTATTAATTTCTATCTATCCTTGCATTAATCTGTTGACAGAGTAATCATTCTGAAATCTGTTAAATTTATTACCTGATGGTTGCAACACATTTCCCAATCTTAAACCATATCCAATTGAGTGTATTATTAATGATCCTAATTAAGACAATGTACTTCGGAAGTTCGACATTTGGGAGTTTTGAGTGAAAAACAATGGATGTATCCTGAATGTTGAATTCAAGGAGCATTTAATCAACCATTAATTATTTTTTTATTTTTAATTAATCATGGTTTAAAGTCACTTTTTAGTTTTAAGTACATTGGGACTTCGACATTCGGGAGTTTTCAATGCAACACAATGTATATCTCCCAAAGGCCAAATTCACGGAGCAAATAGTCATGCCATTTGAAGTACTTTGGGACTCCGGAACTCCAGAGCTCTGGGAGTTCGTGAGCTTGTATGTGCAATGAGTACTTTGACAGTTCAAAATTCAGGAATTTTGAATGAAAAATAATAGATATATCCCAAAGACCGAATCTACGAAGTGATTAATTAGCGTTAATCATAGCTACTTAAACTTGTTTAGTTTATTAATCTTTAGTGTTTTATTATTATGATAACGGGTACTTCGGTACTTCGGCGCTTCAACGCTCCGATGATCCTTTGAATTTTTTATTGATTTATCTCCCGAAGGAAAATCTCCCAAAGTGATGTGGCAGTGATGACGTCACTTTTGATGATGTGTCATAGAAAGTGAGTGACACATGTCACCTAAAAATGTGTGAATGATCTGACAAAAATGCCAAAATGGAGTGCCACATGTCAGCACAAATAAAGTTTTTTACAGGTGGCATGTGACTCATCAGTAGATCTATTTAAAATATTTTTGCGGGAACATATCTCTGGGACTCTGGAGCTTCGCAACTTTAGTTTTTTTTTATCTTTAAACTTTTTGAGTTTGAAACTCCCGAATCGCGAAGTCCCGAAGTGATTTTGTAGTTTTCTTTTGTTTAAAATTCGGGCAACTGTAAAATCTGAAATCACAAGAGTCATCGATCCAGATGACTCAAATTTTTTAGTGGATGAAAAATGATGTTCCCTGTCAATATATAACAATCATATATTTTATTCTAAAAAGAACGATATTTCTAAGTTTTTTCTATGTTATTTTTTAAAAGGTAAAAACAAAAAGAAATCAAAGTCTAATTTTTATTTGAAATTTTCTAAAGTGTTCTAATAGTTAATGTGGATGATTGTCTCCTTACCAAGAATGTAATGCCTTCAGTGGTGGCAGGCTTGCACAATGGAGAACATTTCTTTGTCATAATTAGGGTACTTATGGACAAGATCTGATAGTGTCTCACTATGATAAGCCACGGGGTGGTCTTACTGAATGAGAATTATTCCCATAGCATAGTTGGAGGCATCTGTTTCAATCTCAAAGGGTTCTTGCAGGTCCAGTAATGAAAGTACTGGGGCTGAGCACAAGTGTTGCTTCAAATCATTGAATGCTTGTTGTTGGGACAAGACCCTTATAAACTTGTCCTTACCACCACCCCTGGTTACTTGGTGAGCACCCATGCAATATAGGAGAATCCCAACGTGAACCTGCGATATAAATTGGCAAGGCCTAAGAAGATCTGAAGCTCCGTGAGCATGGTTGAGGCTGGCCAGTCACAGATGACCTAGATCTTTGTTGGATCCACATGCACACCATTCTCAACAACAATGTACCCTCGGTACTAGACCCTATCCATGCCAAAGGAGAATTTTTTCAAGCTAGCATATAGTTGGTGTTGTCGTAGAGTGTGCAGGACTTGTAGGATATGCTGCAAGTGTTTCTCCCAAGTCTTGTTGTAGATGAGGATTTCATCCAGATACACCACTGCAAAATAATTGGTGAAAGGATCCAATATATCGTCCATCATCCTTGTTGACACTCGAAACTGAAATTGGGTTGCAGCAAATCAATCCTGAGGCAACCTCGAACCACTTTGGATTGGAAGTTTCCCCTCCCAACCTGAGAGTGATCTCTCAAATAATGTCACAAAATAATCTTCAGTAAGCGTAAAAAAGGTGGGCAGATTTATGGGTAAATGATAGTTTTGTATTTTTAAAGTTTGGGGGTTAAACCAGGGAAATGGTCCATTGGGCATGGATTCAAGTGAAAACCGAGGAAAGGAGATAATATCAGTGATCATATAACTTGCGGAAAGTGAGGCAAAGTAAGTATATCTTTCAGCAATTTGATAATCATGTTGTTGTAGTGGAAAAAGGAAAGGAAAGGTCGATGTAGCAGAGAATATATGTAGAATTCTGGAAGTGTAGATTGGTCTTACACCCACTGATAGCTAGTACAGAGGAAAAATAGTAAACAATTACAGAAAACCAAAATTCATTCGCTATAGTAGTGGTCGTACTAAATTATAACGAAGCACGTCAGTGAGGAATATGAAATGAAACAAAATATGAGATATAAGAAAACAAACTTCTAACACAGTTGTGATGGAATAAGGATGAAATAAACAATATGATAATGACAACATATCAACTGTGGGTAAGGAGCATATAGAATGAGTTCCAAACAAATTTAACACAGCTAAAATAAGGAAGAACATACTAAAAGAAATCGACCGTGATGAATCTCACAGTCAGAAGTAAAAAATCTTCTGTATTATTTCATTCTGGTTTACAAATTAACTCAGCAAAAGAACCCCCTCTTCATGAGAGGTTTATTCCCCAACTCGCCCCTGCACCTCTTTTTTTCTGTTACATACCTCATTCTTTTAAAAGAAAAAAAATCTAAAATAAAATTCTTAGTGTTCCGGGAAATACGAAATGGTTTGCCTTCCAGTTACGTTTTTCTTTGCTTGACTCGAACTCTTGATCTCTCCATGTCTAACTGCCTTCGCTTCTTCTGTGATTTCCCAAACGTCGTGATCTCTTCATGTGTAACTGCCTTCACTGCTTCTGAGCTTTCCCAAACATCGATCAGGTAAATCGTTATTATACTTGAATTGTTTCGAGATCCGAACCCTATACCAAGCACCATAGCCATTTGGGTGTGAAAAGATAATGTCTTCCAGGATGAAAATGCATGGAGTGTAATTAAAGGAATACGAGGTACTGTCGTTGGATTCAATCATACTTGGAGCTTCTTCCTTCGAGGACTTTTTTTTTCTCTGAGTGGCGTGGAGTTCTAGGGACCGAATTTGCTAATTTACCCGTCCCAGTCTTGCTTCAACGACTTTTATTTCAGGAACAACAACCAGTGCTTCTTCTCCAATTGCCTTTATTTAGGTGCGAGCCCATTGTATCGTAGAAAATATTTTCATGAGATCTTTGCGAGATGATACAGTAGCATCTATCGATACCCGCATTCCCTATCCCCATCACCGAATTCTCATTGCAACAGCATCGTCTGCTATCGGATCAGCAGCCAGTCAATCCAATGGACAACGCTTACTCGTGGGGTCGTCATGAGCGGAAACCCCAATCAGATCTCAGCCTTCTTTTAATTTACCGCAAATGGTCATATTTTATCAGCGGAAAATTGGCTCTGGGCGAAGATTCTCTTGGGAGGACTCTGCGAGACATCCTATACTGAACGATCTTCCTCGATCCTACGGTTTGCCTTTGAGCAGGGTCACTTTGTTATTCCTTTCATTTATTGTCTCTGTGATCTTTTTGTAGACTTGACACCTCTGTGATACATTGGAGGGAAGGAAGCGGAATGAAGATAGGCCAAGTCTTCCACAGTCTAGATAGCAATATTCAAATGTTTTTTCTAGTCGAGAAAAATCCACCTGGAGGTCGTGTGGAGATGATCAAATATCAATACCACATCCCGTCAATCGAACTAAACTTATGTGGTTCACCTGAGATAGAATCTGCACCTCATTCAGAACCTGCTCATCAGCGCCTCCATGTTCTACACCACCACCGACGAGCACCTCATGAATGGTTTTCCCCCATCATCACACGAATGGTAATGCCCCAATCATCACACGAATGGTAACACCCCAATATCTCCTGAAGCCACTTGTCATAATCTTCTTCCATTTCTGGAATGGTGAGTTAAACCTAGCACGCTTCGGGTGCTAGAAAACTTAGAATAAAGTTTCTAATTCTTCCTCATTCTTCGATTAATGCTCACAATGTTGTAAATACCTTGCTTGGACCTGAAATCACAATCGGAGCCCAAAATCATGGTTGAAAGCCCTAAAACATCAATTGAACAATCATGTCAAACTAATGGTACAATTAGCCCATCATGTAAGGGTTAATGCATCGACCAAAGATCTCATGTTTTGGGTAGAGAGATCGAAAGGTTATTCATTTAGTGCTTGTTGCATGAAGAAGAGAATTTGATGCATGGGACCAATACTCTATCACAAGCCTCCCAAATAACGATCCTCCCCTCTCTATCAGCTTCAATGAATGATCACCTTCCACCATCTCACCATCACTGATGGAAACAAGCATGTCATTGTCCATAACAGTAGGTATCCTGTGTGCAATAGTAATTACAGTGCAATCTACAAATTCCTTTCTAATTATTGTCTAGAGAATGGCATCTGTAGTATTGTCTGTTGATACTGTTGCTTCATCCAGAACAAAGATTTGTCTTTTCCTTAGAAATGCACGTCCCAAACAGAAATAATTTTCTTTTCCCAACACTCCAATTCTCTCCACCATCCCCCACTGGTGCATCTAGGCCATCCACCTGTCTTCTAGAATGAGATATATATTTTTAATTTTATTTTCAATAGATCCACAGAATGCCATCTTTCGCCTATCATTGTGGAAGCTTTCATTAAATTTTAAATTCAATGCCTCTAATGGAATTCTTCTAGTGCGTTTGAGAAGCGGTAACCCAAATGACAACATCAAAGTTACCACTCACCTTCTTGAACTTGTTATGGATGAATTTGAGCAAGTAAGTTTTGCTAACTCTGCTTATACCATACATATGAACCATGTGATGGCGAGGATGGGTAGGCGATGTGTGCAGTTGCGTCTCAGCAGATCCGATATGTCACCCAACGAAATCATAGTCTCCCAGTATTGGCAATAATTTGAAGTTCATCCAGTCTCCCATAATCGGAACCTTCATCTAGAATGCCCCTTTTTTATTATTTCATCTGCATCTACCTGCCTTGCTAACCATACTTGAAAATCCCTTTCTCTCCAGCTCGAATGCCACTCAACTATAGTTTAGCAATAAAGTGGCACGTCAAGGAAGAACAGCAGCAGCAACTTTTTCTGTCATGGTGCCCTTGCGGCTCCTCTTCTTCGAATTTGTAAATTTGTAATTCCACCTTCCCATGCAAGGGCCAATTATCTGGTGGTCTGAGATCGTCTATAACTGTTGGTGCCTCACCTGGAATGTGCATGGATTGTTTGATGCATTCTATGGAAACAATGTAGTTTGCAAGCGTACATTGGATTTGAATACTGGAAACCAACGATGTGTTCAATGATAGACCATAAGATACGGCCATCCCAACAAACCCAGGGTTGAAGCTGCCCTTTGGGAGTAAAACCATAGTAATAGTAGAGGAGAAAAGAACAGTTGCAATAGGTGATTTCATTGTACCGTTCAGTCTCATCGATTCTTTAGCAGAAGAAAAATAGTATTTATGGAGTTGAAAGGTCAAATAAATCATTGGAATAGCGGCAAACAAAACTTGCCATGTTACAACAACCTCAACTCCAAGACTACTGCAAACATTCATAGTAGATATCATGCAGACGAAAAAGATGAAAGGAATGTCTACATCAAGAATGTTGAAATCTAAAGAAACTTTGCTCAGAAATCTTCCCAATGGAGTTGCATCAAAGAATCCCATTGGTGCTTGAGATAAAAATACTGAGTAGAGCAATTTCTGAAATCTGTTACAACAATCCTCATGAAATTTGTTGGGGCATTTAGGGCCCAATAATTAATGCAGAGTCACCAGGTCCCATCTTTCTTCTGCATCAGAATGATCAAGCTTCAAAAATCTGATGATTTGGGTCAGATGTGTACCTTGTGGATAAGTTCTTGGATCTGATGCTTGATTTCCTCATTTTCTAACATAGAGCGGTGATAGGCTATCCCAATGGGTAGCGGTGCGTCGCGGGTCAGATCGATGGAATGCTTGACTTGACAGTCCAGAGGTACCCCAGTAAGTGAGGAGAAGATATCTTTGTATTCTTCCACGACCTTATCCACTTGCTTCTCTTGCGTGTAGAGGTTGACTGTAGAGGCCTTGGTTGTGGCTACAATATTTTTCTCGTTCTGTGAGTGAATCACGAAGAAGACAAACTTCCTGATCTGAGAGATGTCCTTCTTGCATTGCTTGTTAGAGATCAAGGAAATAACAATAGGTGGGACTGCCTTAGGTATCCTGTGCAATTTCCTATTCAAAGTAATAATAACACTTAGAGGCCTAGACTCATATACAACATGATGTTTCCATAAATAAGGTTGGCCCAAAAGAACATCACAAACTTCAAGGGGAGAAACATCACACAATAACTCATCTTTGAAAGGCTTGATGGCATACAACATGTGACACTTTTGGCTGCATAGATATTTTAGGGTCTAAATTTCGCCAATGGGATAATTTTCCATGGTTTTCCCCAAAAACGATTCACCAATTTCCAGTTTTTCTAAAAAAAAGTCGCCCAAATTCCATAGAATAAAATTATTTTACCTTAAAAATCACCAAAATTTTAAAGAAACTATATAAAATCCTTATAAATTTGAATATTTTTACCAAACTATCACCAAACGTTTTACATTTTTCATATTAAGGACTAGTAAGATTATCCCATGTTTCTACACTTTAATATAAATTTCCATCCTTAAAATTATCCCTGGTTGGTTGACGCGGAGATCACTTCCTTGGTAGAGCCATACGATGGTGTAGGGTTGTGGGTACGATGTTTTCGGAAGGGCCAGCCGCTTGAAGACCTCCGCTAAGATGAGATTCTTCTGGCTACTACTATGAACGATGAAGTGCATCGGAGTGCCTTTCACCCACATCTATGAAAGAAAGAGGCACTCACCTTCCTATGGCTCATCAGGTTCACCAAGATGGATCTTGGTGGTATAAACGGTGGCACTGGGTTCTACATCAATGATATGTCTCCCCTTTTCTAGTTCTGACTCAGATTCAAAACCTACATCTGATTTAGAGGCTTTCACCTCATCCACCAATGACTTCTTTGAGTAGCAATCAACAATGTTATGCCAGGGGCTCTTATGGACATCGCACCACTTCTCGGTATCTTTATTCGTCTTTCCATTATCCTTGTTTGCTTGCAGCTTAGACTGGTTCTCCTGAGGATGCCCATATTTTCTTTGTCCTTTGTTTTATGGGTTGGGGTTTCCCTTTCCCTGCTTCTACTATGAGGGGTTCCCAGGCCCAAACTACCATGTCTTTTGTTTAAGCTTCGGCTCTATTTTGATGGCATATCGATAGGTCGCACCCAAGGACGAGATGTACAAAAAATCCATTTATGTATGGATTTATATATGAAAACCACCGTGGTACTTTAGTACCACATGTCGCTCAGAATATTTGACACCCATCTTCGTGCGCAAGGTATGGAAGACATTAATGAACTCTGGCACTATTCAGTCTCTTTCTTACCGTAGTGTGGTCCATATTATATACAAGTCGTCATAACTTCCAATAGGGTAGTATTGTTCCTTAATAGCATCCTTGAAGGAACACCAAGTGGGTGCAACTACAAATAATGTGGATCCCTATATTTCCTTTTGCTCACAAAAAGTCTCCCACCAATATTGAACATGGGGGACAGCCTTGAGGAGCGCAAATGTAATATTTCTCTATCAAAAAAGTTGTGGACAGAAAAATACCCTTCTAGAAGGTTTAACCATTTATATACGAAATCTGCATCTATTTGACCTTCAATTATAGGAATATCAAAATTTATTTGTACCTTGAAGGGGGCAGTGCCTCCTCTTGAGGTAGATGCCTCTCTTGTCGACAATTGTTGCAGGATTTGCACAAAGTTGTCCATCATCTCGTTCCTCTCTCACTCAAGGGATTACTTGAGAAAAATTTTGAAAGGATATATTGCATCGTCGCCTTTCTTTTCACCTGCCATGGAAGGTTTCTTGGGTGTGTGAGAGAAGTTGTCCTCAAGAGAAACAAGCTCGATACGCAACTCTCTATACCCCGACCTCATCAGGGACATGCACTAGAAAATGACAAGGAGCAGACCGCTATGATATCACTAATTTGGATTTATGATCAGAACAAAATGAAAGCACATATTTATAATATTAACACAGAGAAACAGTGAGTAATAACAAAGATACAGTAAAACTTGAGTTCTATTAATTAAGAAATATGTTGAAACTGTAAAATGCAGACTCAAACAAGATTTTTAGAATGGTGGCATATTATCTCTAAGAAGAAATGTGACGACTATGATCATTCGTAATAATATGAGTACAATGAAGCTTTGAAGGCCTTTTTACAATAAACATCAATGGCAAAACCCTAGACATCCAAAAAACCTAACCCTAGAAGATGAAATGACAAAAGTCTTGTGGGCCCTGTTGGGGTAAGTTAGTACATTAAATTCTCAGGTTCATAACTTTTTCATACAATTTAGGGGCCTCAGTCATGCCATTAAACATCATTTAGTTTCTCGATCGCCAAAAAACATTGTTTAGGGCCTAGGCCCTCAAAATAGCCCCAGAAGTTTAGGACCTGAAAAACTGCAAAAAATAGTAAATTGTCAAAAAAACGTTTTGAGCCAGTTGGAATATGTGGGTGGCCACTGATATCCTCCTGGATTAATAATACCCCCTTAGGAAGAAATGGTATCCATTTCATTGATTTTCCCCATCAAATGAGGAAATTTCTGTTGAATTTGGGCCTAGGTGTGCCACTTGCCTTGGTGCAAGAGATGACCTGCTTTGACAACCCAATAAAGTTGGATCCTTTGTTGGTGAGTGCCAATGAATTGTATGTCCATGATCTGATTAGTGGATGCATGTTCCATGCAGTAAGGGTTGAGATCTATTTGTGTCAATTGTTTTGCAAACTCTTAGGTGTCCAATAATGGTGGAAAATATGGTCGAAGTAGGTCCACATTGAACATTGGGTGCAAGCCAAGGAAGGGGGGACTGTTGATCTCAAAATCATTGTCACCCACAACCTTGGTGATGGTGTAAGTTCCATAATGGAGTGGACGAAGCTTCCGATGAGGCCCTGTAAGGTTTTATTTCGATAAGTTCCACCAAACTTTGTCTCCCACCTGAAACTTATGTGCCACCCAGTGTTGAACATGGCATTGCTTGTACTTGGCATTGGACCTATGTAAAATATCCTAAACTTGTTGGTGGATGTAATGGATCCGCTCAATGAATAGTGAGGATTTTTTAGCCTCAGTTGGAGCATGGGATGATTTGACCTAGATGGTTGTAAGGGGTAGTGCAACATCCATGGGACCCAATGGTTAGAATCCTAACCCCACCTGAAAAGGGATGTGGTCGGTTGAGATATTTATGGATCTTTTGTAGCTATGTTGAACATAAGGAAGACTCTCGTCCCATGTGTGGGGGTGCTTGTAATTGTAAATGCGTAGGATATGCACGATCATTCAGTTTACGACCTCGGTTTGGCCATCCGTCTGGGGGTGGAAGGTAGTGGATTTGGTGAGCTTGGTGTCCAACAGTGACCAAAGGCTCGACCATAATTGTTAAGGAACTGACCGTCCTGATCTGATATAATGGCTTGTGGTATACCAAAATGTACCCACAATCATTCAATGAATATCTTGTCAGTGGTCTCTGCTATGATGCTCTTCTTGCAGGCATCCAGAATCACCATCTTGGAAAAGCGATCAACAACCACAAAAACATAGACATTTCTCCACTTGGTGGATGGAAGGCCTGACATGTAGTCCATTGAGATTGATTTTTATGGCCTGTCGGGAGTAGGAAAAGGGGTGTACAGGCCTTGTTTCTTATTGGTCAGTTTAATAATAGCATAGGCAATGAAAAACTTTATATACTTGTTGACATCTTGTTGAAGCTTCGACTAGTAAAAATGTTGTTTCAACACTGCCACTATCTTTTCAACACTAAAATGTCCTGCCACCCGACTGTAGTGGGCTTCCCAAATCATTTTCACCCACTTTCTTGATGGAATGCAGAGATGGCCCAGATGGTGATGCCAACGCACCACCGGCATGTCTGCTCCCATAGGACCTTCTCCTTCAATGGCCTGAAGAATGAAAATGCTCTTCAACTCCCTTATCAGGAGTTCTAAATACCCACAAAACGCTCCTTATGACCTCCCTTCTTCAAATCGGGAAAATCGGACCTTGCAAGATCGCGAGTCCTAAAACCACGGGATCAGTTCTCACAAATCCCCGAAACCCGATGAAAATTCACCCACATTTTCCTTGGTCTTGTCGGGAATTTCCTCGTCGAGAAATCGGCACTTGCATTGTCGTGACCCACTTCTCTCACGGATCCTCGACTCCCGATGTGCTGAGTCAACGCTGACCTCCTCCCGCTTTATTGTGACTTTGGTTCTCTCGCGACTCCGCTACTCGCGACCTCCAGCACTCGGTTCTCCAACTCCCGAGTCTCGATGTGCCGAGACACCGGTACCCTCCTGTCGCACTTTCGCAACCTCGCGTCCTCGCAACTTTTAATGCAATTCCTTGTAGCTCCAATCCACGAACCTCTGAGTTCACAATGTGCCGATGCCACTTGGCGTTAACTCCCTGAGGGTTGACCTTCCGACACCTGTTCTCCACTACGGTCCTTAACCCCATCGTGAAATCGTGTATCGGGATATCACGATTCCCGTTGTCATGTGCACGGGACTTTTAATTCCCTGATCCCTGACTCTGCGGGATCTCTGGCCACATGTCCCTACCAAATGGATGGTGTTGATCCTGTCGAGAAATTGCGGATCGCGATTCCAACATGCACGAATATGTTATCACCAGAAACCCTGATTCTCTGATTAGCGACACCTCTGGATCTCTTGCCACATGTCCCTGCCAATGGACGGTTCTGAACTCCCTTCGGGATATCACAGATCGTGATTCCCTGATGCAACAATTATACACTTCTAAAATCCCCGATGGATTAAATCCCGACTCTTGTTCTAATGCCTGACGCGTGTCCTGCCGAGATCAATGGCTGCAATTCCTTCTCGAGATTTCGAGACTCACAAGGTTTCGACTCTCTTGCTTGACAAAACCCCGATGACTCTAATATCCCAATGACTCCTCCAGAATTCCTCCTCTATTAAATAGGACTTTAACCCTGTGCTACTTTCTGAGATCTAACGACTGACGGGATTTCGCGTATTTCCTCTGCGAATCCTGACTGTCGATTTCTTTCCCCCCCTTCTTTAGGACTTCTTGGCACGAAAAATTGGGAGGAAAGGAGAGTCCACATGATTGCGAAGTTCCCACCTTTAGCTTCATGAACCAAAGTCCCAAAGCATAGGCATAATCCAAAAGGGGAAAGAATTTGGATGAATGAAGAC
>JZKD02S2051166.1:81317-106902 GCA_000966675.3 Picea glauca | reverse complement strand
TTTACTATTTTCAGAGGCACAACTCCAGTCCACCTTTTGAAGTAATCAATTGCTTTCAATAAATATTTATGGAGTTGGGAGGAATTAGGATTGATTTCCCCAATGATGTTTAAACAACACTATTGAAAGGGATTGTCAACAGATACAGGTTGTAAAGGAAAAAATTGCCTCTTTCCCCTCTTAGCTGACTTATGACAAATCTTGCATTTCCTTGCATATGAATGGGCATCTTTGAACATTGTAGGCTAGTAATATCCTTCCCTAAGAATTTTTTTTGTTGTGGTGTCCCCTCGGAAATTTCCTCGAGCAGGACCATCATGCAGCTCATAGTGGACCTTTTCTACGTCTAATTTTTCAAGATATCTGATAAGAACATCATCATAATTTATTCTAAAAAGAATTTCATTGATCAGATGGTATTGTGTTGATTTCAGTCTGAGAGATATCCTTTTTCTATGTTCCAACTATATGGGGGCACTACCATGAGTTAGGAAATATTTCAACTCATAGTACCAAGAGTCAGTGGGAGAAAGGATGTAATGAATTGCATCCACAATTAGGGATTCTTGGTTATACATGTCTTCCTCATCGTTCAATGTTTCGTTTGACTCTGCTGCAAGTTTGTAGAGTCCTTACACTTTCACTATTTTGGCAGGATTTATATCCAGATCATACTCTTGTAAGGTATTCATCCAGCGAGATCATTTCTCTACCAAATATGTTTTTACCAGCAGATTTCTCACTGCAAAGTACAACACCATTACCTTGGTTCTATATTTAAGAAGATAAGGTATTAAGTGTAAATAATTTATTTCTTTAAAGACATCATATGCATGCTTATCTACTTCAGGATAGTTCATCTCTACTCCTTGTAGACCTAAACTCGTGAATGCAATAGAGAATTCATTTCCTTCATCATCTTTCTGAGTGAGAACTACTGTGAATGAAGTGTCGGAAGCAAATGTATATAAGATGAAATATTCTTTAAAATCATGGATCCTTAAAGATGGAACTTTTTCTATTTCTTCCCTAATTTTAATGAAGTATTATTTTTTTGTAGGTCCCCATTTGGATTCATCATTCTTCTTGATCATGTGTTGCAAAGGCTTCACAGTTTCAGAAAAATTTGGGACAAATCTGTGCACAAAATTGATTTTTCCTAGGAAAGATTGCATAGATTTCTTGTTATATGGGAAGGAAATCTTTGATATGGCCTCACTTCTTTCTGGATCAATCATAATTCCTAATTTGGATACCAAAAACCTCGAAGTTTTCCTTCATCTACTGCAAAAATGGATTTCTCGAGGTTAAGAGAAATACCATATCTTCTACATCTGTCAAATATTTTCCTAAGATGATGAACACAATATTTTCTATTCTTCAAGAATATAGTGACATCATCTAGGTATATTACAACAGATTTATCAATCAATCCCCTGAATGCTAAGTCCATAACTCTCTAAAATGTATCCCTGACATTTATGAGTCCAAATGGAATCTTTCTATAGGCATATGTTCCCCATTTAGTTCTAAAGGCATTTTTCAACTAATCATCATGGGAAACCATGACTTGGTTATATCCTGAGAAACTATCTAGGAGAGCTAGCAATTCAAATCAAGAGACACACTGTAAAATCTGCTCCATAGGAGGAACGAGATAATTATCTTTCTTAGAGGCTCTATTTAAATTCCTGAAATCAACACATAGTCTAATATCTCCATTTTTATTCCTCACAGGGACTACATTGGCTATCCACTGTGTATGTATTACAGGGAAAATAATTTTAGCATCCAATAACATGTTCAATTCACCTTTAACCAAAGGTTCCATATTTGGATGCATTTTCCTTAATTTCTGCTAAAATGGTTTTGTATCGGGTTTCATTGGCATTACATGTTGAATGTTGTTAGTGTCAAAAAATTTTAGATTATCATATGTCCATACAAATATATTTGTATATTCTATGAAAAAACTAATAAAGGCGTGCTTTTCAACAGGAGAGTAGTTGATTCCAAGATTGACCATTTGGGGGTTCTTATCTGTTCTCGAGTTAATTACCTCATACTACATGGATGAACTATTTGTCTTGTAGTTATTTACCTTCTTGAAATTATCCTGAAGGTCATATAGATTTTCTAACCTCACCAAAGATTTTGGAATGGAGTTCTTTGAGGTTTTCTTATCTTTAACATCTTGATCTGAAGGGTGCATTGTCTAATTGTTCAACGCTTGATCATGGTGCACCTCATCAATGGTCGAACATTTAAAGTTTTATTTCATTCTTAGGAAGATGATGATCTCTTGATCATCACCAAATACCCTCCAATTGGTAATATTGTCTAGTAATGAGGGCATGTATAACAATTCCAAAACAATTGTGTCAGGCATTAATCCTTCTGATGGAATTAATTTGGAGGCTACATTAGCTAAAAAGTTAGCATCAAAATTCATTGTTCAAGGAATAGGACTAATGTTAAAAGCCTAAAAAATTTTAATCAATTTCCATATCTCTTGCTAGTAATTTTACAGGTGACTGGAAATGCAATGTACAGTGTTGTGTACATGTCTGATATTTATCTCAGAGTCACCAAAAACTTTCAAAATTTTCACCTGCATGTCAGTTGTTTTTCTTATCCCCTGAATCAGGGCATCATACATTGCAGTATTATTTGTGCATTCAAATTATAACCTACATGTTATTAATAATTTCTTACCTTTAGGGTCTTTAAGAATGCAACTAGCAGTTGCACCCTCATTAGACTTGGAATCCATCAAAAAACAAAGTCCATGTGTTAGGGTATGAACCTAACATAGTGCTTTTAACTAGGTTATCATCTTCATTCAAGTTAGTCTTTACATATATAACTAAGTTAGTATATTTGTCATCTAGTATATTACAGTTAGTCTCAACAATCTGGATACAATGGAGGATTTCAAATTGGTTGTTTGTTTCCATGTGTGGAGATGTATCAACAGTAAAATTTCCAAAGAAAGTATCTGAGTAGTAATTTCCCAAGATTGAATGATTGAACATTATGGGCTCACTCGGTGTTGACGTCGGAAGTCACTCCTGGATTGCAGCAGGAGCAGAGCCCGACACCCATCAGTTTAATGTCACGATTTGTTTGTAAAGGGATGATCAAATGGAAGGAAACTCAAAACAATATCGTCTCAACTCTGAAACTAGGCCAAGCATGCATGGGAAAATGAGGTCTTAGATAAACTTCAAATAGTGAGCTGTAATAAGGGTGAGTAGGGGGAATACTTGTATGAGAAGAGTGCGAAGGTCTGTCATAAACATCAGGTTTCTAATAGACTAGAGAAGAAAGCGTCCAAATGCAAGATCCTTTTACATTCAAACACAAAAGACCAGAGAATACAATAATGTAACAACAAATCCTTTATCATAACATAACTGCAACAATTCATGCGAATCATTCGATCATGAACTCTCTGGTATGAGACGAAAACATAGATGGAGTAAGAAAACTGTTTGTCATAAAACAAGAAATCTCAGATACAGATGCACAACCAGGAAACTAGAATGGTTGTTAAAACATTACAGTCGGGAGCTTTGCTCTACCATCGATAGATATAAAAATGGCGAAAACGCCTACATATACTCGAAACAACAACAGCAACAAAATCGAGACGTTTCATTAAAACTTTGCATCTGTATGGCTTGTGACAATCTGCACCTGCAGCCTCTGAATGATCGTGCACCTTTGGCAGACGCAATCGAACTCCTGATAGTTCTGTGGATGAATCGACGTGTCTTTAATTCATTGTCGGACTTTCCCATTATGGTAGAGGCGATGTCTAACCACCACCAACTTCTTCAATAACTGCTTCATTGGGATTGAGAATGGCCTAGCCAACTCGACACTTTTGCGACGTGGAAGATCCTTCACACTGCCACCTGGATTAGCTGAACGACCTGATGAATAGGCGTGGAGGCCAGTACGAAGGATGGGGCACATAACGGGAGTGGTGACACCGAAACTATGAGGATTTGAGAGAGGTTACCGGGGAAGACACATGGCGGAAAACAATAAGCGGAGGGGGCAGGAGATGAGATATAATGGGCACATTTTAGTGGGAGACTGACGTGGAAGAGAGCGGGACACATGGAAGGTGGTGAGTGGATGATGAGATGGGAAAGGGACCACATGGACCAGAAGAGGGGAGATGGATAGATATTGGGGAATGAGGAAAGGGCTAAAGGGAGCGAGTCTGATCGCACGGTCAGGTGGAGAACAGATGGCAGGATGACACAACAAGAAGGGGGGGGACACGTCGATTAAACGCAGAAAGATAGAGGATGTCTATATTTCCTATGCACCATTGATCCAGGCACTCAAATCACAGTCGTCGGAGAGATGCGTCCTCGATTCCAGACCCCCCCCCTCCGCTTAAAGGTAGAAAGGCGGGGGGGCTTCGGAATCCCATGTGCGTTGTTGATCCGAGCACGTGAATCCTTGTCATCCAGATTTGGTTTCCATTTAAACACGGACGTGTTTGCATCCCAAACATAGGATAAGTGGGTTTTTAACCCATTCCTTCGCATTTTAACCCCCGTTACAAGAAATATCGCTAACATTTGGCTCCATGGGGGATAGAGTCATCCCTGTGATGCTCTAAGGAATCTTTTGCAGATTCAGTGCCTTTTTGTTGGGCTATGGAGTCATTTATTAAGCTGAAAACAAAAACAATATTTACAAAAACAAAAGAGCTGACTGCGTCTCACAAAAAACATTTTTTCAAGAAATGCCCATTTACTGGGCCATTCAAAACTTCTTCACCTTCCAGATCCTGCAACCTGTAAGTGTTGTTTGAAAATACTTCAAGGATCTTGAAAGGCCCAAACCAAAGGGCATCAAACTTACTGTGATTGCCCATGTCCTACCTGGGTGCATCCCATTTGAGTACCAAATCACCCTGCTCGAATTCTTTCTTTTTGCTCTTCTTGTCAAAAGCTTGTTGATCTTCTGCTGGTGATTATAGGCCCTTCCCATGACCTATTCTTTGATCTACTGCACTTCCACCATCTGTTGAATCCTTCTGACCATATGGTTAGGTTCCCCCTCAAAGTCCTAGAGGAAATTCGCCACAGATAAGGCGAGCTGAGTAGGGAAAACGACCTCTATTTCGTAAACAAGTTGGAAAGGTGAGATGCCTAGGGACTCCTTTGTTGTCACTCAGTCAGCCCATAGAGAAAATTTGAGTTTGGAATCCCAGGCCCTTTTATTGTCTTCCAGCAATTTCTTAATGAGCTTGATCAGGCTTTTATTCGAAGATTTTTCCAGTCCATTTCCCTGAGGATAATAGGGAGTGGAGTGAATCAGCGAAATCTCAAACTGTTCACAGAACTTGACCAGAGGTTCAGACCGAAAGGGGGAGGCATTATTAATGAAAATTCTGCTAGGGCAACCAAATCTAACTACAATATCTTCCAGTAAGCTGATAATCACTTTGTGAGAAGTGCTTCTGGTAGGGACAGCTTCTATCCATTTGGTGAAATAGTCGATCGCAATCAGAATCCATCTATGATGGCCACTTGAGGGGGGATGAATTTCTCCGATGAAGTCCAATCCCCACTGCTAAAAGGGTGTTGAAACTACTACAGGCTTCAATGGCAGAGATCTGAGCTGCTGCTTTCCTGAGAACTTCTGGCATTTGATGCAAGCTCTGATTTCTCTACAGACATCAAGAAATAAGGTGGGCCAGTAATACCCAGCTCGGAGGATCTTGTGAGCTTTGGTCTTCCAGAAATGATGACCTCCATAGAGACCGCTATGGAAATCGAGCATAACCTTCTGGGCTTGCTACAGGTCCAGACACCTTAAAAATACCCCCAGAGGGTCTTTCTAGTACAAGGCTTGGTCAATGAGGCAATATCTGACCGCTTTAAGCTTTAAAGCTCTGGCCTTACTTTTTCCCAATCCATCAGGAGGCTTTAATACTTACAGAAATTACAAGATATCCTTGTACCAGGTGCATGATGCTAGTGGTAGGGCACCCTGGAAATGCTTGTTGGATGGCTCAGCTTGCTCATTAATGAAGTTAATTCCCAAGGCTTTGCAATTGGATTCAGCCAGCAACTTGGCCAAACCCTGCCCCTTTATTAACTTGGTGGGCTTGATCTCCAGATAAAATTCTAGGATCTTGGCATTCCACTTACCTCTTCTTCCATCTGTGTCAGGCTGTATAAGAATATCCTTGACAGAGACCGAAGGAACATATGCATTGATCCTCGAGTGCAAGACATAGACTCTAAAATATTTGAGAGCTTTTACCAGAGCATAGGCCTGCTTCTCCATGATCTCGTACTGGAGTTCTGCATCTCTTAATTCCTTACTGTAGAAGGCAATAGGTTTCTCTTGCCCTTGATCATTTTTCTGCAACAAAACTGCCACTACTGTATCACAGGAAGAAAAAGAAAAAATCAAAAAATCTTTGGAATAATCAGGACTAATTAACACAGGTGCCTCAATCAATGCCTTCTTTATTTGGACAAAAGATTCCCTGGGTTCAGTGGTCCATTTTACTTCATTTCCCTTCCTGAGCATGGTTGTGATGTGTTTCACCAGTTCAGCAAAATTCGAGATGAATCGTCTTAGAAAATTAATCTTCCCCAAAAAGGCCTGAACCTCCTTCTTAGATCTGGGAAGTGACAGGGTCTGAATTGCTTCGACCCTGCTAGGGTCAATTTTTACTCCCTCTGCTGATACTATATGGCCTAATAGCTTCCCCTCCTTCATAGAAAACAACGATTTCTTGGGGTTTAAGGATAGGCCATACCTCCAACACTTCAGGAAAACCTTCTTCAAGTGGCAGCGGTGCTCCTTGTCTGTCCTGGAGAAGACTGTGATGTCATCCAGATAAATTACTACAAATTGGTCCCTCTCTCTGATGAATGTTATGTCCATGGCTCACTAAAATGTTTCTCCTGCATTCATCAATCCGAAAGGAATTTTGGCATACATGAATGTGCCCCAAGGAGTGGTGAAGGTTGTCTTTTCTCTGTCCTTAGGAATGACTGATATCTAATTGTAACCAGAGAAACCATCAATCATGGATATTCTAGATGCATCAGTTACCCTCTGCAGTATGTGTTCCATGTTGGGCAGAGGATAATTATCTTCCTTTGAGCTCTTGTTCAGGTTCCTGAAGTCGACACAAAGCCTGACTTCTCCACTTTTCTTTCTTACTGGGATCAAATTGGCCACCCATTCAGAATATCTTAAGGGGATGATGATGCAGGCTTCTAACAGCTTCTTCACTTCTTTCTCCATGACAAGTAGTAACATGGGATTTTTCTGTCTTAGTTTCTGCCTAAACGGCTTAGCCTCTTCCTTTAGTGGAATCTTGTGTTCGATGACTGATGTGTCATATGTCTTGAGGTCTTCATAGGTCCACGCAAACACATCAACAAACTCTCTCAGCAACTCAATATATTCACTCCTCTGTTCCCCAGTCAAAATTCTTGACAACTTGACAAACTTGGGCTCCTCTAGTGTGCCAATGTTGCACTCAGCTGTGTCAGAATCATCGCCTGAAACTCTACCCTTTACTTCCACATCATTTCCATAAAACAATATTTCCAATGGGACTATTCCTTTCGGAATGTAATTGCTCGGCAGTTGGATAATCTAATGATTAGCAATTTTATTTAAAAATGCCCCAGGGTGAGGGTCCCCTTCCACATCAGGATCTTCGTCAATGTGCAATGCAGAAAAATCATCAACAGATTGGAGAAATTTTTCGATTTCCAAATCATCTTCAAATACCTTCCAATGCTTGACATTGTCCAGTACAGAGGGTCTATATTTTATTTCAACATCGGATCTGACAATAGGCAGCGTAGGAACTTCAAGCAAACTAGCTGTGACAGCTAAAATGTCGGCTGAAGCATTTTCCTCCCTCGGAATGAAAGAAATGTTGAAAGCCAAGAAGAAATTATTCACTAGGTCCCATACCTCATTCCTGTAATTCTTGAGCCGAGGATGCTTGGCCTGATAAACATTTTTGACCTGCTGGATGATCAATTCTGCATCTCCAAACATAGCTATATCCTCTATTCCCATTTCTTTTGCAGCCCTCATACCCAGAATAAGAGCTTCATATTCTGCCACGTTGTTGGTGATTTCGAATTCCAACTTGTATGACAGAGATATAGTCTCTTGACAGGGCGGTATGAATACCACTCCGACACCTGCACCTACATTGGAGGAAGCTCCATCAAAGAATATTTTCCAAACAGAGGTGGTTGGAGGAGGCATCTCCCAATTAAGAATGGGTTGTTTTCTGATCTGTAAAGGGGCCTCAAGAGTCTCAGTGATCTGTAACAAACTAGACCCTAAGTCAGTGTCAAGTGCAAAAATGGGGTGATTAGTGGGGTTTGCTTCATCACTGACAATATAGGCTAGCTGGGCTTCTCTGTACAACCTTCTATGCTCTCCTCCAAACACTGGGATAGTAGCATATGTGAGATCTATCTGTAACATTCCTCCAAGTCTCTTAATCCAAGACCTTGACAACATCATGCCAAACTTGGGGGGAACATCATCTACCACAATATCAATGAATCAAAAGAGTACAAATCATGATAGGCCTTGGTCACTTCTAGTCCCAGTTCTTCCATGACTATCTTGGGCATAAGGTTATGGGAAGCTCCTGAATCCATGAGGCAATTATGCAACACTTTATCATGTATGTTCAGGGAGGTGTAGAAGGGAGGGGATGAATCATCTCTGTCTTCTATCATGGGACCTAGGATAACTATAGGCTTTTCATCTTGGAGTTTTATGGAGTCTGAGGGGAAGCATGAGGCTTCAGACTGTAAAAGCTCAGAGAATCATTTTTTAAACTCTCCATGTTTAATTAGCTCGGTGAGGGGCATAGGGATTCTGATCTTTTGAATTTCATGCTCGAAATTAAAAGAAGATGTAAGCTTTGGAATTTCTCTTATTTCAGGCACATGATGGTGGACAATGGGAGAGAGGGGTTTAGCCTCCTTACCTCTGTGACTATTTTCTACTTCATTAGCAGGTTTCTCTGTTCTAGTGGACTGCTCAGGAATATCAGGTGTCATTGTCCTTTTGTCGGACCTCAGGTTATACCTGCCTCGGCCGTCATTGGCCTTGTCTCCCTTGCTCAATTCATTTAGCTGACTATCCATGAGAGACTCCTCGTAAGCTTCTTGAGTGAGATGAGGAAAAGGAGGAGTGTCTCCTACGCAGTGGATTTCAGGATCAAGCTCGTCTGTCTCCCTTTCTTCCTCTTTGGTCATAAAATTGTTCTGAAAAGGAGCCTGAATTCTCTGGTCTTCTCTGTCTCTTCCCCTCTCTATGTGCATAGTCAGGGGAGCGATATTGTTTGGCCTCCTGAAACCCCCTTTGATTTCGACGCTCTGAGGGCCTTTATTCATTTTCTTTCTTTCCACTTTCAGTCTCTCCATCTCTTCAGACAGAAACTTCATCATCTGGATCAGTTCATCCACTTGAGTGTGGGGCAACGATGGGCCAGAAGTTGAGGCCTCGTAATTTCCATTTCTTCTGTCTGCGTTGGCCTTGATCCTCAGTTTGTCGGCTACTAATATGTTGGATTCCACTTCTATGGATTCATCTTGCATTTGAGCTAAGGAGGTGGCTCTTCTTTCTCTCAATAAAAGACAGAAATCGAGGTCGAAAGCACCAGCGTAGGAAATTTGGGCAGAGGCTTCTAAGGGCTTTATCTCTGCAGGAATCTTGTTATACATCTTATTGAATATTTTGAAGAAGTCAGAGACAGACTCTCCTTCCATTTTCTTCAGAGACCCAAACTCTGTCATGTAATACATGAAATCCTTTCTATCTCCCCACTGCCTCAGGAAAACACTATTCAGGTCTTCAATTCCAGCAATAGATACGAGGGCCAATCCTCTAAACCATTTCCTCACATCGCCATCCAAGCTCTGGAAGAAGACTCTCATCCATAAATCTTCATTTTTCAATGTTTAGATTGTCTGCATAACTATAGAAAGCAGCCAGGTGCTCTTCTGCAGTTACATCTTCTTCTCTAGTGAACTTGGGCATATATTTCAACTAGTCTCCAGCAGGGAGAGGATTCACGGGATGGGGTAGGATTAAAGGGGTGTATCTGGAAGAGACTATGGCATCCATTATATTCAGAGGGGGATTAGCACCAGCCATAGGAATATTAGGTATTTGAGAGCATGGAGGAGAAGGGGTGCAAGCGGGATATATCAGAAGAGAGTTACTAGCAGGAGAAGGAGACGACGGGGAAAACAGAGAGAGAGGTAATGGACCTGAATGTGCAGATGCTCCTCTCTGTGCAGTAGTAGTAATAAAAAGAGTGTTGGTGAAACCTTATAAGGCCCAAGTTCTGTACTGAGGCACAACTTCCAGGAAGGGGGGAGTGACAAGGATCTCTCCTTCTGATGCCAGACCAGGAGGAGAAAACTCAACAGGAACACTCCCGAAATTCAGAGAACGGGAAACCTCAGAGAAAGGATACCTAGAAAGCTGAGAACAAGAAAGTGGAGTCTTTACAGATGGAGGTGGGGAAATACTTGTTTGAGTGGCAAAGCTTTCTCCTTGAGAGGGCTTCCCTTTTTTGATAATCACCTCTGGATTTTCTTCAGGCGTAGCCAGAGGCAGTTGTGGAAGGGACCGCGTGTGTCTACCACTGGAAGCCACAACTGAACCAACGGGTTCGCCGCAGTGGAGTCATCACAATGGAGTCACCGGGTGCACAGTAGCAATCTCAATAGTTCTGATATTTGATGCACCTTCAGAATCAGTTGATCGTTATCGTTCAATCCCGGGGAAAATATTCAACTTCGTCCTCAGCAACGGCGCCAGAAATGTTGACATCGGAAGTCACTCCTGGATTGCAGCAGGAGCAGAGCCCGACACCCATTAGTTTAATGTCACGATTTGTTTGTAAAGGGATGATCAAATGGAAGGAAACTCAGAACAATATCATCTCAACTCTGAAACTAAGCCAGGCATGCATGGGAAAATGAGGTCTTAGATAAACTTCAAACAGTGAGCTGTAATAAGGGTGAGCAGGGGGAAGACTTTTATGAGAAGAGTGTGAGGGTTTGTCCTAAACATCACGTTTCTAACAGACTG
Source organism: Picea glauca (assembly GCA_000966675.3). Classification (NCBI taxonomy): domain Eukaryota; kingdom Viridiplantae; phylum Streptophyta; class Pinopsida; order Pinales; family Pinaceae; genus Picea; species Picea glauca. The sequence continues at coordinate 95,763 of JZKD02S2051166.1, read as the reverse complement.
GAGAAGAAAGCGTCCAAATGCAAGATCCTTTTACATTCAAACACATAAGACCAGAGAATACAATAATGTAACAACAAATCCTTTATCATAACATAACTGCAACAATTCATGCGAATCATTCGATCATGAACTCTCTGGTATGAGACGAAAACATAGACGGAGTAAGAAAACTGTTTGTCATAAAACAAGAAATCTCAGATACAGATGCACAACCAGGAAACTAGAATGGTTGTTAAAACTTTACAGTTGGGAGCTTTGCTCTACCATCGATAGATACAAAAATGGCGAAAACGCCTACATATACTCGAAACAACAACAGCAACAAAATCGAGACGTTGCATTAAAACTTTGTGTCTACATGGCTTCTGACAATCTGCACCTGCAGTCTCTGAATGATCATGCACCTTTGGCAGACGCAATCGAACTCCTGACAGTTTCGTGGGTGAATCGACGTGTCTTTAATTTGTCGCCGGACTTTCCCATTATGGCAGAGGCGATGTCTAACCACCACTAACTGCTTCAATAACTGCTTCATTGGGATTGAGGATGGCCCGGCCAACTTGGCACTTTTGCGATGTGGAAGATCCTTCGCGCTGCCACCTAGATTAGTTGAACGGCCTGATGAATAGGCGTGGAGGCCAGCGCGAAGGATGGGGTGCATAACGGGAGTGGTGACACCAAAACTATGAGGATGTGAGAGAGGTTACAAGGGAAGACACATGACGGAAGACAATAAGCGGAGGGGGCAGGAGATGAGATATAATGGGCACATTTTAGTGGGAGGCTAACCTGGAAGAGAGTGGGACACATGGCAGGTGTTGAGTGGATGATGAGATGGGAAAGGGACCGCATGGACCAGAAGAGGGGAGATGGACAGATGTCAAGGAATGAGGAAAGGCCTAAAGGGAGCGATTCTGATCACACGGTCAGGTGAAGAAAAAATGGCAGGATGACACAACAAGAAGGGGGGCCCCACGTCAATTAAGCGCAGAAAGACAGAGGATGTCCGGATTTCTTGTGCACCATTGATCCGGGCGCTCAAATCGCGGTCGTCGGAGAGATGCATCCTCGATTCTGGACCCCCCCCTCCGCTTAAAGGTAGAAAGGGCGGGGGGGGTCCGGAATCACCGTGCGCGTCGTTGATCTGAGCGCTTCGATCGCAGTCGTTGAAGAGGTGCGCCCTCAATTCCGGACCCCCCCCCCCTCCGCTTAAAGGTAGAAAGGCAGGGGGCTCCAGAATCCCATGTGCATCGTTGATCCGAGTGCGTGAATCCTTGCCATCCAGATTTGGTTTCCATTTAAACACGAATGCGTTTGCATCCCAAACTTAGGATAAGTGGGTTTTTAACCCATTCCTTTGCATTTTAACCCCCGTTACAAGAAATATCGCTAACACTCCGATCATTGAGATATGTTACAATGTGCTTCATATACCTCTCTTGATCCACTCATATTTGGTCTTGTTTACCATTATAGGGAAGCCACAGAGACCAGTCAGTGGAAAACTATCATTTTAAAAGTGCAGACTAGTCTCTACTCAATAGGATTCCATATCATTAAGCAATGTCTACCACAATGATATCGATTGTTTGATGGAATTTAGGATTGGAAGCCAGTCTTATCAAAAAAAAAAAATCAATTCTCCAAAAACCTTCACATTTGACCTGTCCAATTGTACAATTTGAGTGTCACATTTCCCTGGTTCAGAATTCAACTTTTGGCACACAACATAAGGCATTATATTTCATGAGGCACTAGAATCAACCATGAAATTGTGTACATTCCTATTAGATATTTCAAATGTTAGGTGAAAAGGAGGGGTAGTAGATATTGACTTATTTCCAATCAAACAAGCATTGACATTTAATTACATCTTAGTAGTTTTCTTTCCAGAATCTGAACTTTCTACAAATTTTCTATTTACTTTGTTTTCCCCTACATTAGAATATTTACCTTTTCTTGCAGATGCTTCTTGAAGAGCGTTGATAAAAAAATCTTGTATTTGAGGTAACTTCAATAATTCATACAGGGAAATATTAGTTCATGTCTTTTTCATGTCTTCTAGAAAATCATATTCAAAATTATTCAAAGCAGGGGAAGATGAAGGATTGTTGTGGTAAAAGGATATTTCTAGGTGGTTGATGATTTCTTTCTATTCTTAGAGGTTGAAGGAGAATATACAATAGCAGGAAAACCTTTACTCATTGTGTTATATGCATTATGATATAAATTCATTTCTCCAACGTCGTCATCATCTTCATCTCCTCTAAACAAATTGTGAGAGATGTCCCATAATGAATAAGATTCCAGTTTCGAGTCCTCTTTATCATTACCTGATTGGTCTTTTTCATTGGTCTCATCCTCTCCTTCTTATTCATCTTTTCCACCCAAGGAATATTCCCCATAGGTAATATGTTTAATCACATTAACAATATCCTCCATGTTGTTTCCCTCTTTAGGAGAAGGGTTTTTGTTTGTTGGAGGTATAGTCTTTCTAAAARGGTTTTTGAAAAAAAATATTGTAGGAATGTTTTCCCTAGTGATTTTCTTCATATACACAATCTCAATAGTGAGTTTTTTAACTATCCTTTATTCATAAGAAAGAGAATAAGAAAACTCTACCAAAATCCCTTCCCTTTTTTAGCCCAAGATTTGCATCTCATTCTAAGTTTTAGCCTCAGCCTTCCCCTCCAACCTTTCTCCTTATGAAACCCTTCCTCCTTCCCTTGGTGATATGTTCGTTGCGAGAAGATAGTGTGGGATTGATGAACTTGGAGCCATGACAGAGTTCATCCTTGTCCCAAAACCTTATGTTTTCATGTTTTTCTTAATTTGCGCATTTATATCTATGTCTAAACTTTTAAAGCAATCGATAGAGATTGCATATGTTTTTGCATTGTATTCCTAACCTTTTGCAAGTCAGCTTTGGGAGGAGATCCTTGATCTAGGAGGCGAAAACAAACGAAAGAGGTCTACACCAACTGTAAGGACCAAAGGTGCACTCATTAACTCTCTTTCCTTTCTCTCTCGTCACTTTGTTTAGATGGTTTTGGGGTATCTTAAGGGTAGAACATTATTTTAAGGGAGTTAACGCTCTGCCTTTACCTTAGACCTAGTATAGGGGGATTTTCCCCATAGCAGAATTGACAACTCCATTGGGGAGTTACTCTAGGGTCTTAGTGGGAGATCTTGGTTTGATTTTATTTTCATTTTCTTTCTGAGTTTTTTGATTGTTCTAAGTGAGGTTGGGTCTCTGGTCACCTTCCAGGTTCCTACCGGCTTCCCTTGCCCAAGTTTTATGTCCAAACTTTTTATTTTTTTGAAAATGTATAGAGGTGCATGCACCCTATTATTTATACAACATGCGTACATATGTTGTCTACATTATATACAACCCACATACATACACAGGTTGGTTGTGCACATCATGTGTCTCTATTGTTTTGGAGAATTTTTTCAAAAGGTTTTCCTTTTCCTACATGAAACTTGTGGTTCCCAGGTCTTCCTAAGTTCCAGAAGCTTTTGTTGTTTGGGGTTGAGATAGTTTGCAGGCTCAGATTTTTTATGAAATAAAAATAAAAATAAAAATTGTCTTGTCTCTCTGTGTTTCCAAGAATTTTTGGCTTATTTTTATCTTGAATTTAAAGAAAAATGAGTTGCATTCTTCAGTTTCTTTTAGCATCTTTTGTTAGTTTTGCTTTGATTGGAACAAAATAAAACAAAAACTAGCTTTTTAGGTCTCTTTCTTTCTTTTCAATTGCTTTGCATTGTTATTTGAAAAATAAAAATGAATTAGCATAGGGTTGTGTTTGCTTCTCATCTTGAAAGAATCTCAAAACAAAAATAATAAAGAAAATCCTTTCATTTTCTCTTTTGTTTCACTCAAAAATTGCAGTGTGCATTTTGCATGGAAAGGAGAAAATATTGCATCTTTATGTTTGAAGGATTGTTCATGCTTTTTTCTTGAAACTTTTTTTCATTTGTAGAATTAGTGTAAAGTATTATTTTCCAGTGTTCTAATTAGTTTCTTTTTCACAAGAGTCTCAAATTTCCAGTGTTCTAATTTCCTTTCCTTGAGTAAGAAAATCCCCTAAAATGAATGCGCTAATCTAAAATATATTAGTAACACTTTTTCTAAGGTTCACAAATAGCTTAGGCTAGGGCCTTGGATTAGGTGTGGAGAGGTAAACTCTTCAAGGCCAACCAAAACTTAACTTAGGTATCTGTGCTAGGGTGTGAAAAATCCACCTTGTAATTACTCAATATGGGAAGATCCTCTAACACAGGAGTCAAACACAAGGTCACATGGAGGACAGTGATGGAGATATCCACTCCCAATCCAAAAAAAGAGTTTGGGAGAGTGTGTATTGGGGGTGAATCTTATAGAGTTACTGGCTCGACTTGTGTCAGATCTCTGAGACACTTGGATCCATCTAAGGTAATATAAGAGTGTTTCTGGCCCTATTGCATTTCAGGCCTCAGGAGGATCTTCAGGCTTAGTTACCCTGCCCATACACTCACCCGGTTGTCGATTGTACCCCCCTGGTTGTTGATTACAAGTTGGTGGCCTAGTTTCCATTATGTAGGTTGACACACAGGGGACTGCGAGGGGTGTATCGTGGTACCTAAGGCAAATTATGTATTCTCTAGTTGACACCCAAAGGGACTATCAGTCATACGTATAGGTAACTTCTTCTCCTAGACAATCATTTTCCTTTGTGAATGCTTTGGACGATTAGGAATTCAACTCCCTGGGTTGGAATCATTTAGAAGGGTCATTTGTTTGTCTTGTATCTTTAGGCTTTTATTCTTAGTGGTGTGCTTTGTGCTCCCTAGTTTTCCATAGTGAGTTATTCAGTCATTTCTTTGGGTCTTTGACCTAAGGTGGTAGACTTCCCACTCCATCGGTCATGAGGAATTTTTGGTCTTCCACTTAGAAACGTGGAGCCACCTCTTTATAGGCATCATTTTTTATGCGACTGGTTCGCCAAAGTCAATGTGTGAGACTTTTACAAACTTGAACAATCCCACAAGGGAATAACCTATTCATAATATATTCATGGAAAAATTTCCTAACAATACCAACCAAGGAACCCCTTCGCAAGGGGATTCTTATGCTTTTCCTTTCTTCAAAAACATCAATGTCCCTTTGATGGCCACATTGTACATTCCTGGGTTGAATGTGGGACTATCGGTTTGGTTGGGTACCATTCCAAATGTCTTGAATGCTTTTGATGCTTCTGAGTTAAGCACCATATGTCATGGGCATCATGTTGATGTTCCTTAGCCAACAAATTCTTCTCCTCCTCCTTCTACCTTCTCTGGTTAAAGTATAGCTACTAGTAACTAGAAGTCTAAATGAAATAGAAAGAGGAAGAATAGGAAGAAGAAATCACCAACCTCCATGAGTCATGTTGGAGATAGGTCGTCAACCTCTGCAATTCGTGTTGAAGAATAACACCTAGCCCCTGCAAGTCATGTTGGGGGAAAAAGTCTAGTCATTGCTATTCATACTAGAAATAGATTTGCATCCTCTGTGAGTCATGTTATCGACCAATCACCAACCTCTGCAAGTCATGTTGGAGATGTGCAACCAACCACTTCTATTCATGTTGGGGGCATTGATTCTATTAAGAAACCCAAATGGAAAGGACGTAATCCTAAGTTCCCTTGTAAGATTTGTAAGGGAGATCACCTTACTCATTTATGCCTTGGCCTTCCAGAGGCACAAAGATTGTGGTCCATTTCTGCAAGCTCTTCTAATTCTGAGACTTATGAGGTTTCCTCACAGCCTATTCAGCCATTGGTTGATGAAGTGTCCATGCCGATGCAATATTCGACCAATCGCACTCCTCTTTTGGGGGGTGATGTGACTTCATACCATGTTGTATCATAGCCTATTCAGCCAGTGGTTGAGGAAGTGGTCATTTTGATGTAATCTTTAGTCATTCCCACTCTTCTCTTAGAGAGTGTCAATTCTACCAAAGTGGCCATGTCGATGGATTCTTCGATTGATACCACTCTTCTCTTAGAGAGTGTCGAGTCTACCAAAGTGGTCATGCTGATGCAATATTCGGTTGATCCCACTCTTCTCTTGGAGAGTTTCAAGTCTACCAAAGTGGTCACGTTGATGCAATATTTGGCTGATCCCACTCTTTTTATGGGGAGTGATGTTTCTACCGACTATGTTTTTAGGATTTCCAGTTCAGTACTTTCAGAACAAGGGGGAATTCTTCTCACTTCGAGCACATACCCTCCAAGTCCTAGGATGGTTTCCTTTTATTGGAATGACCTTGTTGAGCCTCACCTTCCTTCTTCTGCACCCTTTCAAATAAGGGTTGAAGTTAATTCAAAAAATATTTATCGATGTATTGTGGATGAAGGAGCCTCTGCAAGTATTTTATCCTCCTCGGCTTGGAAAGCTTTGATTTCTCCTGAGCTTGTGTCTGCTTTGTATGAGCTGTTGGATTTTGACAAACGTCCTAGTGAATATTTGGGGATTCTTCCTCAGTTGTCTATCTCGTTAGGTGGGAAGATTGTCCTTGTCAATGTTATAGTGGTGTAAGGCCTGTTAGATTTCAATATGCTTCTCGGGCGTGATTATGTCTATTCTATGAAATTTGTGGTGTCTATTCTTTTCTGGGTCATTCATTTCCCTCACAATGGAAGAATTGTCACTATCGACCAACTGGCATTTGATAATCATCATCCTAATTCGACGTTAGTTCAGGCTGCCCCTCTATATGTTCCTAGTGTTTGTGTAGACTCTACCCCGCCACGGATAAATTATGTGGTGTCTTATCCTTGGTGTTGAATTTCTCCTGAGCATGAACTTGTTCACTAATGTTTTCCTTCTTGACACTTGGTCTCAAGATCGACCCCACTGAACTGCAACACTAACCTTCCTTGTTGATAAGTGTGTTGTACTTTATGTGGTAGATCCTTCCTTCCATGGGCATCCTAGTTAGAACCTTGTTTTCCATTTGGTGCCCATGTCAAAGTACTTCATAGGAATGGGAGTAATTTTAGTCCCGCCATGACTATATGTTGAAGCCTCATTTTTCTTCATCTTTTTCTGGCCTTTACCCGAGGGACTCCCCAAGAGCATGGTTTTTTGTCTTTCAAGCTCGCTTAAACTTTTAAAAAAACATCTAACAAGAGATTATTTATTATTTTCAGTCTTGTTTGGATTACTTAAGAAAATAATCCCCCTTAGAGTATTCTTTAAGCCCTTTTTAGTCTCTCTAAAATTGAAAAGATTGTCGAGCGATCATGTTTCCCTTCACGCTTGTCAAACTAAAATTTGAAGGCACATCTATCCGGCAGTAGTTTACCCCTTTTTCAGTCTGGACAGTTAATTTATGAATAAAGGTATGCCCTAGGAGCTTCGTTTCGATAAAATAGTATTCTCAGGTGTAAGTTTAACCCTTTTTTGCGGTGGAGCGACTAAATTTTCGAAAAAGGGCCATTCTCCCTGGTTTTGGTTTATCTCTTTTTCAAGCCTTGGATATTATCTATGAAAAACGATGATCCAAGTGGATATCGGTGGCCACCCACCTTTTCCAAATGGATCAAAACAATTTTATGGAAATTTTGGCAATTTACTATTTTTAGCAGGTTTTAACTTCCGAGGCCATTTTGAGGGCCCAAATGAAGGTTTTTCAATATAAAGGTTCTCAATGATATTAAAAGGCATAATTGATCCCCCAAAATAAATCTCCTCGACAATACCTTTCCAACGAGCTATCACATTCCTAAAACAGAGATCGTATGCAAACGTTACGACCCCTGGAAGTTGATGTACTCACTTACCCAAATGGGGCCCACATGACTTTTGGCGCTTCATCTCCTAGGGTTAGGTTTTTGGATGTCTAGGGTTTTTGGCATTCCTTCTTATTGTAAAAAGGCCTTCGGTGCCTCATTGTAATCATCTTCTTGTGAATGCGAATAGCCGTCACATCTCTTCTCAGAGATAAGCTGCCACCATTCTAACAAGTCTTTCACTCTGTATTTTTACAGTCTCTGTACATTTCTTTCATTAATAGAAATCGTGTATTACTGTATATATGTGTTTATGGTTTCATATTTGATACATTTCTGTTATATTATTGAATATCTGCGATATCTCTGTGCATTTCTTTATTATATCTCTGATCTCATTTCGTGCCGAAAATAATCCGGATCAAAGGAACCTCCTTGGAGTTCATAGTTAAGCTCTTTATAGACTCCCTAAATATGAAAATATCATCGAGTGACCTTTTTCCTTTCACACTCATTAATTGGTCCAGAAGGAATATCTATTTGGCATAATTTTAACCATTTTTTCGGCCAATAGATTATCTGGGAAAAAGGCACACGTCGAGAGACATGTATCGCCAAGAGAGTTCTCCTAAGTTACATTTTATACTTTTTCGGGCTAAGGACACTCAACTTAGAAAAAGGTTGTGAGTCCATAGTTAAGCTCTTTGCAGACTCCTTAAAATTGAAAAGATAGTTGAGTGATCTTGTCGCTGTCACACTCGTTAAAATGGTTTTGAGGAGATATTCTTTTGGTATAAGTTTACCCCTTTTTCGAACCAACTCAACTAATTATGAAAAAGGAACACTTTGCAGTCTTATTTTAGTGTTTTCCAGTCTCTCTAAACATGAAAAACCACTGATCTTACCTTCTCTAGGCTCGTAAAACTTCACATGGAAGGAGGCTTGTTGTGTCATACTTAATTGCATCGCATGTATCATCCTTGTTTATTTGTCCTAATGCTGGCTTCATGTTGTTATTAACTGAAATTTCAAAGCATTCCTTAAATGCAATCCTTGTATCATTGTTGCCCTCACGATCTGACACCTTGACTCATGGAGGAATTTTCCTGAGTGTCCTTATCCTACACATGTCTCCTTGCACTGAGCATCAGTATGTTCCATGAACTTGGAACTAGTTTTCTTGCCCACGACACCTGTTCCTCCTTTGTAACATATCATTCTTTTATTCTTTTTCAAGATCATTAAAAAAATTTAAAAAGAAAAAAAAATCAAATATTCCAAAAAGAGGGGATGTGATATACATTCTCTTTTATCGGCAACAATATAGTCTCCCTTGGACAAAGAACATCCTTTTGTCTGTTCTCCAAGCATTGGGATCTAGTATGACCTTAGGAAGTTGTTCTCATTACATAGAGTTATGTCCTCCTTCGTTTGGTTACTCTTCCAAACATATGTAGAGTTTGTGGTGCCTCCTGTATCACAGACTTATGTCAATAATATGCTACTCGAGTCTCATCATTTTGTCGTGCTTTTTTCCAAGGGAAGTTTTATCCAACTTGAGTCGGTCATTCTGCAATTGATCTCTTGACTTTCATGAGTCGACCATCCCAAGAGTCCAGTCAAGTTCAGAGTCAAAATCAATGAAGTTATGTGCCTGATGATCGAGATCCTCTAGTATTTGTTGGACAACATGTCGAAGACCTCAGGGTAGTGAGTCTTACACTCCTATTGTACTCCTACCTGATCTTTTGAATATCTTGAAGTTGTTGCTCGAGCTATGAAGTCCTCATCTCCAGCCACATGCATCAATGCTTCTTGAAGATGCATATCATATTGTACTTGTATATCTTCAGATGATCTTAGATGTAGATCCGATGTGTATTATTCATGGCTACACTTTACATGGACATTTATATTTTGTCTAGTAGTCATAAATGACATGGATCTATAGTGTACTGGATTATCAACTATGCTTTGTTCATCCCGAGCATGGGTATGCCCGCCTCAAAGAGATTATCATTATTTTGCAGACGACGTGCTCATGAACACTCATCTGGGGCTCACTCAACTTCGTGCCTTCCCACTGTGTAAAGTTATTGTAATGTATTTCGGCCATCAGTTTCTCTTCTGACCTCACACATTAGGGGGCATCTGTTAGAGTCCAAAATTCCTTATCTGTGCATACAAGACATTGACCCTTCCATTGCATACTTTGCCAAAATACTGTTGAGGCTTCCTTTTAAAAAAAACATTTTTTGGATAGTGTCCACACCTTGTTGCACTAATAGACTACGTACAAACACGTTCTGCATGCTAGTTATCTCACGTACACACGCGTGTTGCATACTAGTTAGCCCACAGTTACCTCCAAAAGTTGCAAAAAATATAAAACTGCACGGAATTCGGTGGAGTTTACGGGGTATGGATGTTTTCCTAATCATTTTACCCCTTGTAGCCCATCCCCAAACCGAATAACCATACTTTTCTCATATAAAAAGAGGTTTCGGGGAGTTATTTATAAACATAAGAAAAATAACAATAAAAATATGCCAAAATCCCCTCCCTTTCTTAACGCAATATTTGCATCCCATTCTGAGTTTTAGCCTATGCCTTCCCCTCTAGCCTTTCTCCTTTTGCAACCCTTCCTCCTTCCCTTGGTGATATGTTGGTTGCAAGAAGATAATGTAGGATTGATGCACTTGGAGCCACGACAGAGGAGCCCGGACTTGGTTCATGGAGCAATTGACAATAAAGGTTGTAATCCTTTTTATCTTGAAATTGAATAAAAGAGTTCATCCTTGTCCCAAAACCCAATGTTTTCATGTTTTTGTTAATTTGCGCATTTATATCTATGTCTAAACTTTTAAAGTGATCAGTAGAGATTGTGTATGTTGTTGCATTGTATTCCTAACCTTTTGTAGGTCATCTTTGGGAGGAGATATGTGATCTAGGAGGCGGCAACAAACAAAAGAGGTCTACACCAACCATAAGGACTAAAGGTGCACTCATTAAATCTCTTTCCTTTCTCTCTCGTCACTTTGTTTAGATGGTTTTGGGGTAGCTTAAGGGTAGAACAATATTTTAAGGGAGTTAGTGATTTGCCTTTACCTTAGACCCAGTATAGGGGGATTTTCCTCGTAGCATATAGAAATCGTGTGAATAATGGAATCAAATGCTTCATCAACTGATCAATGAAGAGGTTCATCAACACTAAAACCTATACGAAGTCATCTCCAATTCCAATGTTAGCAATGATATCAATATTTTGATCTTGGGGTGGTTAGAGGTTTCCTAGTTTGCTTAAGTTTTCATTTTTAGCCTCCATGTTGTCAATGTTTGGAGTATTTGAATTTTGGATGTCAAGCTCAACATTCCTAAGGTTGGGAATCCACATTTTTATATTCTTATTACAAAATGAATTTTTATGGTTGGGAAAAATATTACAAGAAATAACTAATTAATAAATTAAAATGATTAATAAATGAAATAAGAACAACAACAAAAACCCCAACATTACACACGTTGAAAGAGATGAATGAGGAAAATGCATTGCAATGTTTCACATTGATTGCCAAACACTTAAACATAGAAATTCTAATTAGTCACTCAAATTGCTCGTTGTCTAAATTGTATTTGTTCTTCCTCCTACATTCTTAGCAAAATGAGAAATAAATGAAAGAAAATCCATGCTTATGTTTTTTATGGCAGAGATAATGCATACACATTTTAAAATGCATACACCTTTCTAAAAAGACCATGTTATCTTTTGTGTGGCTGCAAAATGTGTATGCATTTTTGGCTCAACATTGTCAAACCTACTTGAACATAACGTGTGTGAATTTCTTAGATATGCAAAATGTGTACACGTTATCATTCTTACATAACAAAGATTAGTTTAGTTTGTGAAACATGGATGACTTTAAAGAGAGACATGTAGTAAAGGGGACATCACATTCAGAGGGTCCTCTTTAAGACAATGGTATCTTTGCCTATAGATCATACCCATTACTAAAATGTGTGACACATATTTGTGATGAGACTCAATTGACAATTTGAAAACAAGGGTTGAAATTTTAATACATATTTAGAAGGAACAACCCCATGTCCAATTTCCATTTCCTTAGATTTATTAGTGATGTTTCTCTCAAGCATTCTTAATCCAAAATTCTATTATATTCTCTTATGAGATCCTACCCACAATAAATGATTAGCAAAGCATGTTGAGTCGGGATTTCATAGAAACCATTAAATATTCAACCATGTCAATTATCATGGCAATGTTAACAAACTAGAAACTCTTTTTGAATGTGCTTTTTGAAGTCCTTAGTTCTAAAGTTAGGAAGCAAGTTTGGTTGTGGTATAATGATGGGGACAAAGTGACTTCAATTTCATATGCTTCAAAAAGGTGATTATCAAAGTATAACACCTACATTTATATTCTTAAGTTCAATCTCGATGAAATTATGTTGAACTCAAATGGGAGAGAAGTTAGTAATTACTAGCACGAGAAGTCACTAAGACAACATCTAGTCATAAGAAGTTAAAAATAACTAGGCTAAGAAGGAATTAAGGCAACATCTAGTATTAGCCACATCTTGCAAATCTCACGCAAGGGACAAGCATGCACATCATGATTTGAACCTAGGTCATTGTCATAACAATTACCACTAGACCACACCCTGTGAAGCTATGGTCTAGCGGCAAATTCAAATCTTGGCAATCTAGATCCTACCCTGCATGGGCTCTATCAATTGCAGCTTGTGGATAGGCCGCCTTTATTAAGAATGTGCTCTAATAGATGTACCCAAAATTTGTGCCTTCTTGGGATTTGTGTCAATCATTGTTATTGCCATGTTTTAGCCTGTGGAAATGTAATATGTAATTTTCACTCGCTTAGAACCTTCAACCTCATCCTCACATTTAAAAATGCTAGCAAGATAAGGCTAAGGTTTTGCGTATTTTTATTTCATTTGTTCGTTTCTCTTTAACAAACACAAATATATATATATATATATATATATATATATATATATATATATATATATATATATATATATATATATATAATTTTCGCCAATATTGTTGGACATTTTGGTAGTGGCTATTGGAAAACAACAATATCGCTATTCCAGTGTGAATGGGGCAGATACTAATTCGAGGTGTGAACAGGGTAGTCACTCAAATTTGAGGTGTGAACTGGGCAGTGGAAAACAAAATGTCATTCTGGTGGCTCACTAATTAATCACTTGCTTGGCTTTTTCAGCAGCCACTGTTGGGAGAGTGCTTATATGTTCACTAATTAATTGCTTATATGGATTGGTTCAATCATTAATCGCTTGCCCTTTCACCCTGTGAAAGGAAGGCTGTAATAATTTTTTATTCTTATCGGATCATAATAAATTCGGTATTCTTATTCTTTATCAGCGCATAATAAATTTAGAATTCAAAATGAATTTGTATAAATTGACAAAGAAACTCAAACCATTCCCATTCAGTCGAGAGGAGTAGAAGATGGAGATCTGTAACGTTCCTTCTCTTTTATGTTGTCTTATGAGATTACTTTTCCTCTTATCATTTTTCATTCTCTTTCTCAATCCTTTCATATTTTCCACACCTCACTTCTCTGATCATGGGCATCCCCATCTAGGCAATGCTTCTTATCGAGAGGCTATGCTTGGATTTTTGTCCGGAATCACATATGATCCATCTCAGTCACTGACTACTTCGTGGAAACCAAATGTTTCGTTCTGCGAGTGGACAGGTGTCAGATGCAGTCAGCACAGAAAGAGAGTGGTTTCACTCAATGTTTCAAGCATGGGATTTCAAGGTACAATCTCTCCTCTTCTCGACAATGTCTCCTTTCTTAGAATACTTAACCTTAGCCATAATAGTTTTCATGGTCACATTCCCTATCAATTGGAATGTGACCATGAAAACTTTGGATCCTTATATGGATCAAGGTTCCACCTGTGGGTCAAGGTTCCAGTTGAACAATAAAATACAACTAAATTTGGATGTGGGATAAACATGAAGTGAATAGGAAATGCATATAGTGATAAAATTGAACTCATATTTGGGTTCAAGACAACTAAGGCTTAATTCTAAATGTTGAATTCAATGATGATTAAGAACTAATAAGAGAGAAGTCTAGTCAAGAGGAAGGAGATTAAGGGTTTCTTCTATGCATTTCAAAGTTGAATCGATTAGGTAAAGAAACATGGGTTTTCCCAATGCACACTTGAGGTTTCAATCTCTTTTCATCAATTGAAGGCCCATGCTCTTATGTTTCCTATGTTATGTGACCAAATACATCTCATCTTATGTTTCAACATGATTTTATTGAAGACTTGAAATGACACAAGAAATTGATAAAGAAGGTGACTCGATAATCATGTTACTGCAACCACAGACATATTAGATGAAGAATCTAATTGACATGTGAGAGCTTGAGCATGAATATGAGGAAAACAATTAAAAGATGCAAAGAAAAAATATGACAACCCTCTTCAAAGATAAACAATGAATCAAGATCCAAACCCCTAACCCCCTCAAGGTAGATAAAGTATAATCAATAGGCTCGTAGTAGTAGTGGATTAGGCATTAGAGATTAAATTTTTTTGGGGGGGCGGGGAATTTAAATTTTCCTGGAATAGAAAAATCTAATGGCAGTTGTTGCACGCACAAC
>JZKD02S2051166.1:65687-80603 GCA_000966675.3 Picea glauca | reverse complement strand
CAATGTAAAAAAGAGGTGCATTTATAATACAAAGTTTGTGTGTGATAAGGTAATAGAGTGCTAGGTTATGCCTTGTAGTGCAGTTCATCATCCAACCTTCTCTGATCCTCAAAGTTTATGAGTTTGTGAGTTCAAACACAGTAGTGGCTACCATGTGGTCTACTTCAAGCTAATTGTGATGAGTCTCGTATTAGATGAAGGGTACAAAAGTAATGGCCCCTAAATGGAAATGGATAGTTTATTTATGATTGCAAGAGAACTAGATCAGAATGACTATGTAGATAAACTCTTGATGAAAAAGAAAAAAACATGTTTCTCATAGAACACTCCTTTCTTCTCATTAAAATCAATCAAAATTCATTATAAAACCATAATCTATACCAAATCAATCCCAAAAAAAAATGTATTAAAGATGTTTTATACACCATAAGATAATAGCGTAGACGATAACCATGCAAATAGTGGATTCACTATTAAATTTATTTATTTTTAAATCTTTTTCTTCATTGAATGCACATCAATGTTTTCCTATTAATTCGATGGAGGTACAATATAAAATGTTTAAAGTGAAAAGTTCTCTAGAGAATTATCTAACCAAAATATATTTAATATAAAATGTTTAAAGCGAAAAGATTCTTTCTTTATTGATTAAATACACATCATCAATATTTTCTATTAATTTTTTAGAGTTGCAATATAAAACATTTAAAATTAAAAGTTCTTTAAAAAAAATTAACCAACAAAGTTATCTTTAAAACATTTCCATCTTACTAAAGTTTAAAGGTAATTTAAAAATGATTGTATTTTTAAGATCAAAAGTTAGTCCACTGGAATTTTATTTTGTATTTTTTCAATAGAAAATTTCTCCTTATATTAATATATGTTGTTCACAAAATACAAACATTTTTGATAATGATATACCTCTTCAAATATAGAACTGAGGTCAGTACAATATAACAACAGGTCCAAAGTGAAATAAACCTCCAAATTGGTGTTACTGTCCATCCCAAATTAACAAAAAGGATAACATACTAAGGCTACAACCCTCCTCTAAGAATACTATCCAAAAAGTACATAGATCCAGAAAGGATATGGAATCAAAAAGTTCTCCCACAGATAGTAACAAGTCAGAAATATAAAGTATTGACCCAGACCGCCAAGAGAGACGGTCATGTAAAGAGACATGAAGAAAGTGGGGGGCCGTCATGGCCATCCTGCCATTTGTTGAAAAGTATATTTCCTTCCGGTACCTGTAGAGAAAGCTTTGATAACGCATCTGCCTCCATATTCTCTTCCCTGTATATATGATCAAACTTGATATTAATGAAGAGTGTAGTAAGTTCTCTAATCTTGGTCATCCAACCCATAAGATTGATAACTTTTAAATTACAGTTTTGATTTATCCAGTCTATAACAATCTTTGAGTCCCCTAGGACATGGAGATGTGCAAGATTTAATCGATGAGCTAAGGTTAATGAAGCCCACAAACCCAACAATTCTACTCTAGTGTTTGTGCCATGCCCATAGTTTAAATTCCATCTATAGGTAGTCCTACCCATAGTGATGCAGGAGCATCGACAACACATCAAGCGGGCCAGCACATCAAGCGGGAGACAGCTGGACAACGCCTTCACAAATTTTGAAACACCTTGATATTGTTGCGCCAAACATTAATGTGTGGATTTAATGAAGCGCACTTTGTATATTGTAATGGAACTTGAGCGGATAATCTCTCGTCCTTAGGTAGATGAGGCATTTATTTAGTTAATGCTGGTAGATAGAAATTAATTGTAGATTTGATAGCTTTAGAGCTCGAGAGGGAAAACGAATATAAACACCCTCATTTGTACATTGTAACATTACAAAAGCAAGAATAGAAGAGCAAGCAGAGAACTGTGTATAGAGCACCCATGTACAGACATTGAATTAATAGAGAAAGCTTGATTCAATTCCATGGTTATGCCTCTATTCTCTGTGTGTTGATGTTATGCTTATGAATATTTTCTTCTTGTCGTGCATTTGCTTTTATATGTTGTGTATATGATTTCTTGGTTGAATTGAAGTCTAAGAGGGTGAGAGAATGAGTTTTAATTGTTTCTCTAAGTGAACTAGAGGATTTCTGCAAGGAGTGCAGTTGAATTGTCCGCAAGGAGTGCGTGATTGCAGGGTTCAATTAGAGAAACCTTTTATTCTCATTTCCTTGAAGAGTGCAGGTTTGGCACCGGAGCTGTGCAAGGTGTTCACAGGCTAGACGAAGTATCAAAGTTGCGATTCTGAGCAAAGGGTTGAAAGACCGTTGTTGCAGGTGTGCGCAGGGTCAGAAGACTTCAACACTTAGAAGATTATTGAATATTTTCCGCAAAAGGTGCACGCAAGAAGTTCTCAGAAGGACTTGAGAAATTGAGAACAAGCTCAGGAGGAGTAGGCCTTCGAATTCGTTGAAAGGTTTCATAAAGAGGTTGTGCATTGAAGTGTTCGAGAAAGTGCTGAAAGTTTGTGTGTAGGGCGACGAATTCCGTGGAGGAGCGCCTCGTCATTTCGGGGATTTTGTTGGAAAGAACGGAAAGTCAAAATTATTCGAGGAGAAGTCACGAGAATTCGAGGACCATTGGATCTTGCGAAAGCTACAAGGGGGGGCTACGGTGCAGGTGTGGAAAAGGTTCGAAGCTCAGGAGGGTAGGAGCGTCAATTGGGATCACGAGGAGTATATTTCTACTCGTGGATCGGCACATCAGGAGTTCACGAGAAGGAAGTGGAATATTTGGTCACGGGAATCGCGAGAGGGAGAGAAGCGAAGTCCCGACGATTGCATGGATAGTGTGGGCCCCAGTGGGGTGACGTGGCAAGTGATGTGAGGCATCGACACTTCGACGTCTCAGGCATCGGGATTCGAAGCAAGATTCATTTGGCCGCACGAGTGACGAGGTTGCGAGGGAGCGAGATCGTGAGTTGTCGGCATCTCGGTGCATTGGATCTCGGAGGTATGAACCCCGAATGTTTAGTGTCATGACTAGTGAAAGCGCGATAGAGAGAAGTCCCGATAGTAGAGGGAGAAGTCAGCGTGGACTGATGCGTCGGGTTTCAGGGATTCGAGAACCCAAAGGATAGATAGTGAACTCACAAGCCGCGAAGTTTCGATCCTCCAATAGATCAAAGAAGGAGGGTCGTATGGAAAGAACTGTGGGTATAGATCTTCCATTTGCAAGATAGAAGATCATTGGCGCTCTTCAGGCCGAGAGAAAGAAGGTCTTGGTGAGAGTGGATGTGCCAGCAAGGGCAGGTCTGCGTCAGAGTGGTATCAGAGCAGGAATTCTTTGCTTTTTATAGCAGAGAAGGAGAATACACCATGCCACCCAGAAGAGAAAGGAAATCACCTGGTCCAGAAGACAGGGATGCGTGAAGAAGAGGTAGGCCAGTAGGAAATCCAGAAATGGAAAGACAGATGAGAGATCTTCGAGCAAGGCTTGAAGAGATGGAGATAGCACAGAGACGCGGAATTGGTGCAAGGGATCTTAGTGATTCCTAAGTTGAAGAGGAAGCTGGACATGAAGGAGAGGTCACAGCAAAGGATGCATCAACTAAGCGATTGATTAAAGCTATCGCCAGGATCAGTTCAAAGACAAAAAATGGACATTCCAGTCTATGAGGGAAGTCTAGATGCAGAAGAGTTGTTGGACTGGATCAGAGCTCTTGACACCTACTTCGATTATGAGGATATCGAAGAGGATAAAAAGGTAAGGCATGATGTCACTAAATTGAAAGGACATGCAGCATTATGGTGGGACGAGCTACAGGCAGATAGACATTCCAAGGGAAAGCAAAATATCAAAAGTTGGGATCGAATGATTGCGAAGATGAAGGCGAAATTCATCCCAAGGGATTATCATATCACACTGTTCAGGCGAATGCAGAACCTGAGACAGAAGTTGATGACGGTGAAGGAATACACCGAAGAATTCTACAAGCTCAATATCAGAGCAGGTCATCGGGAGAGCAATGATGAGAAGGTAGTCAGGTACCTGAATGGTCTAAGGTATGACATTCAGGATGAATTAAGCATGATGACCATCAGAACGATTGAGGATGCTTACCAGATGGCTCTGAAAGCCGAGGAGAAGCTGAGCCGTAAGCAAGGACAGCGAGGGCGAGGAAGAAGTCAACCCAGAGGCAAGGCAGTTGCCCAAGAGAAATATCAGAAACCCAAGGAGGAATTGAGGAAACCTCAGGGTAAGATTGAGAGAGGAGGGACCTCACAGCGAGGACAACAATATGCTGAGCAGAGAGGACAACATAATGATCAGAGATGAGATTATGCTGATGCAAATACTTTTCCTCGTACTAGAGGTAGAGGAAGAGGCTGAGGTGGAGTAATCACATGTTTTACATGTGGAAAAAATGGGCACAAATCATTTGAGTGTCCAGAGAAGAAGAAGGATAGTGGAGAAGCTCACATCGCTGAGGCGCAGAGGCGTGATGTTGAGAATGAAGACACTGGAAGTGGGAGGTCACTGACGGTGCACAAAGTTCTCTTAACACCTGAGAAATAGGTGGAGGACACAGCTCAGAGGACCAAACTTTTCCAAACCGCATGCAAGACCCAGGACAGAAAGTGAAAGGTTATCGTAGATAGCGGAAGCACAGATAATCTCGTTTCGACCGAGATGGTGGAAAAGCTAGAGATGGAAATGACTGATCACCTGAGTCCATACAAGGTCTCGTGGCTGCAAAAAGGACATCAGGTGAGTGTCACTAAACAATGTTTAGTTGAATTCAAGATGGGGGAATATAAGGATAAGATCTTGTGTGATGTCATTCCCATGGATGTATGTCATTTGTTATTGGGTAGACCATGGCAATATGACTGAAATGTGGTTCATGATGGGAGGATGAACATGTATACTTTAGAGAAAGATGGGAGAACCCATATGTTGCTTCTGAAAAAGGATAAATAGGTGAAGCCAAAAGTAAGAAAAACGATACTTCTCATGAGTGGGAAGGAACTTCTCACAGAGATGGAGAAGAAAGAAGATCCACATTTCTTTGTGGTCAGGAAACCGAGAATTGTCTTGACTAGCACAAGAGTGGACGACTTGCCAGATGAGATTCAGGAACTGCTGGGAGAGTTTGTTGACATCATCATGGATGAATTACCTCGTTCGTTGCCACCAATGAGGAGTGTGAGTCATCACATCGACCTCATACCAGGAGCCAGTTTTCCGAATAAGGCAGCGTACAGGTTGACACCGCAAGAAAACGAGGAGGTCAAGAATCAGGTTAAGGGTTTGTTGGACAAAGGATTGGTCAGGGAAAGTTTAAGCCCATGTGTTGTTCCAACAGTGCTTAGTTCGAAGAAATATGGAGGTTGGAGAATGTGCACTGGTTCAAGGGCGATCAACAAAATTACCATCAGGTACAAATTTCCACTGCCAAGAATGGATGATCTGATGGATTGCCTGAGTGGGGCAAATTATTTTTCGAAGATAGATCTTAAGAGCAGATATCATTAGATTCGCATGAGGGAAGGTGATGAATGGAAGACAGCATTCAAAACAAACGAAGGTTTGTACGAATGGTTGGTCATGCCGTCTGGTTTGACAAACGCACCGAGCACATTCATGAGACTGATGAATGAAGTCCTGAGGGAATTCATCGGGAAATTTGTAGTCGTATATCTGGATGATATACTGATCTTTAGTAAGACCAAGGCTGAACATTTGAAACACTTGGCCATAGTGATGAAGAAGCTACAGCAGGAGAAGCTGTTGATTAATATGAAGAAGTCCTCATTTCTGAAGACAGAGATTATTTACTTGGGTTTTGTCATATCGGCGAATGAATTGAAGATGGATCCGGAAAAAGAGGAAGTAATTAAGAATTGGCCATCACCGAGAAATGTTTTTGAGGTGAGGAGTTTCCACGGATTAGCTAGTTTCTACCGGAATTTCATTAGGAATTTTAGTGGAATTAGCGCAGCAATGATGGACATGGTGAAGAAGCGACACAAGTCTTTTCATTGGACAGCAGAGGCTGAGAAGAGCTTCAATCTGTTGAAGCGGAAGATAACGGAACGACCAGTGTTGGTGTTGCTGGACTTCAAGAAGACATTTCAAGTGAAATGTGATGCAAGCGGATATGCCATAGGAGCAGTCTTGAGTCAGGAGGATAGACCTGTTTCATATTTCAGCGAGAAGATGGATGACGCAAAGATGAAATACTCCATGTATGATAAAGAGTTTTATGCCATCATACAGGCATTGAAGAAGTGGAGGCATTACTTAATCCCAAAAGAATTTGTATTGTACAGCGATAATCATGCATTGTAGTTTGTGAGTCAACAGAAGAAGTTGAACCAGAAGCATGCAAAATGGGTAGAGTATATGCAGAACTTTACGTTTGTGATCAAACACATTTCAGGAACTGCTAACAAAGTGGCTTATGCTTTGAGCAGGAAATGTTTGTTGCTGCAAGAGTTTCGAGTCAAAACATTGGGTTTTGAGAATCTGAAGGACATGTATGCAAGAGATGCAGACTTCGGAGAAGCATATGAAGCAGCTAAGAATCCAGTTCTCAGGGATCGGAGCCCATGGATAGACTATATGATCCAGGAGGGATTGTTGTTTAGAGGCAATCAACTGTGTATCCCAAATTGCTCCATGAGGGAGAATTTGCTAAAATAAAAACACAACGGAGGCTTAGCAGGTCACTTTGGTCATGAAAAAACATTCGCAAAGCTGAGTGAATCGTATTATTGGCCAGGCATGCGAGCAGATGTCAAAAGGTTTGTTGACAGGTGTAGAATTTGTCAGCATTCGAAGGGCCGAAAGCAGAACGCAGGTTTTTATCAGCCATTGCCCATACCGAAGAAACCATGGGAGGCAATAAGCATGGATTTTGTATTGGGTTTGCCGATAACGCAAAGAGGGGTTGATTCAATCTTTGTGGTGGTGGACAGGTTTTCTAATATGGCACATTTTATTCCATGTCAAAAGACGAGCGATGCAACTCACATCGCAAACTTGTTTTTCAAAGAGGTCGTTAGACTTCATGGATTGCCGAGAAGCATAGTCTCAGACAGGGATACAAAATTCATAGGTCATTTTTGGAGGATGCTATGGAAGAATCTAGGAACTAACTTGGCATTTAGTTCAGCTTATCATCCGCAGACAGATGGACAAACAGAGGTGGTCAACAGGAGTCTTGGAGACTTGCTGAGAAGATTGGTGACAGAGCACCATAGCAGCTGGGACAACATATTGCCACAGGCAGAGTTTGCATACAATGATTCTGTGAATCAGAGTACAGGAAAAATTCCATTTCAGATTATGTATGGGACACAACCAAGGGGAGTTTCTGAACTTAGGGAGTTAGAACAAGTTGTGACTAGCAGTGTGAGTGTAGAGGAATTCACTGAAGCGATGAAGGAACTTCACAGCAAGGTGAAGCAGCGACTGATAGCCTCAAATCAGGAGTACAAGCGTAGAGCAGATCAGCATCGGAGACAACTTCAGTTCGAAGTTGGCGATCTTGTTCTGGCACACTTGAGGAAGGAAAGGTTCCCAAGGGGAACATACAACAAGTTAAAATGAAAAAAATTGGGCCATGCAGAGTCCTGAAGAAATTTGGAGAGAATGCTTATGAAATTGAGTTGTCGAATGGCATCGGGATATCTCCGATATTCAATGTTTTACATTTATACCCATATAGGGCTGGAGAAGCAAACACTAGAACTGAAGAACCAGTAATCCAATGGGAAAAACAATTTCCAGTAACAAAAAAAGCCACAGATGGAATGCATACTGGACAAGCGAGTGGGTAAGAAAACCAGGCGAAAGCAGTATTTCGAATACCTGGTCAAGTGGAAGAATCACCCAGTAGAAGATGCCAGCTGGGAGACAGAAGCAGAAATACAAAAGCATGGACAGACCGTGCTGGAGCTCATGGACAGGAGCCCATGAAAATTTTCAAGCCGAGGAGTATGATGCAGGAGCATCGACAACACATCAAGCGGGCCAGCACATCAAGCGGGAGACAGCTAGACAACGCCTTCACAAATTTTGAAACACCTTGATATTGTTGCGCCAAAAATTAATGTGTGGATTTAATGAAGTGCACTTTTTATATTGTAATGGACCTTGAGCGGATAAGCTCTCGTCCTTAAGTAGATGAGGCATTTATTTTAGTTAATGCTGGTAGATAGAAATTAATTGTAGATTTGATGGCTTTAGAGATCGAGAGGGTAAACGAATATAGACACCCTCCTTTGTACATTGTAACATTACAGGAGCAAGAAGAGAAGAGAAAGCAGAGAACTGTGTATAGAGCACCCATGTACAGACATTGAATTAATAGAGAAAGCTTGATTCAATTCCATGGTTATGCGTCTATTCTCTGTGTGTTGATGTTATGCTTATGAATATTTGTTTCTTGTCATGCATTTGTTTTATATGCTGTGTATATGATTTCTTGGTTGAACTGAAGTCTGAGAGGGTGAGAGAATGAGTTTTAATTGTTTCTCTAAGTGAACCAGAGGATTCCTGCAAGGAGTGCAGTTGAATTGTCCGCAAGGAGTGCGTGACTGCAGGGTTCAATTAGAGAAATATTTTATTCTCATTTCCTCGAAGAGTGCAGGTTTGGCACCGGAGCCGTGCAAGGTGTTCGTAGGCTAGACGAAGTCACAGAGTTGCAATTCTGAGAAAAGGGTTGAAAGACCGCTGCTGCAAGTGTGCGCAGGGTCAGAAGACTTCAACACTTAGAAGATTGTTGAAGATTTGCCGCAAAAGGTGCACGCAAGAAGTTCTCAGAAGGACTTGAGAAATTGAGAACAAGCTCAGGAGGAGTAGGCCTTCGAATTCGTCGAAAGGTTTCATAAAGAGGTTGTGCATCGAAGTGTTCGAGAAAGTGCTGAAACTTTGTGTGCAAGGCGACGAATTCCGTGGAGGAGCGCCTCGTCATTTCGGGGATTTCGTCGAAAAGAATGGACAGTCAAAATTCTCCGAGGAGAAGTTGCGATAATCCGAGGACTGTTGGATCTTGCGAAGGCTGCAAGGGGGGGCTACAGTGCAGGTGTGGAAAAGGTTCGAAGCTCAGAAGGGTAGGAGCGTCGATCGGGATCACGAGGAGTATAGTTCTACTCATGGATCGGCACATCGAGAGTTCGCGAGAAGGAAGCGGAAGATTTGGTCACGAGAATCGCGAGAGGGCGAGAAGCGAAGTCCCGAAGATTGCATGGACAGTGTGGGCCCCAGTGGGGTGACGTGGCAGGTGACGCGAGGCATCGGCACTTCGGCATCTTGGGCAATGGGAGTCGAAGCAAGATTCATTTGGCCGCGCGAGTGACGAGGTTGCGAGGGAGCGAGATCGTGAGTTGTCGTCATCTCGGCGCATCGGATCTCGGAGGTCTGAACCCCGAATGTTTAGTGTCACGAATAGCGAAAGCACGATAGAGCGAAGTCCCGATAGCAGAGGGAGAAGTCAGCGTGAACTGACGCATCGGGTTTCGAGGATTTGAGAGCCCAAAGGATAGATAGTGAACTCGTGAGCCGCGAAGTTCTGATCCTCTGATAGATCAAAGAAGGAGGGTCGTGTGGAAAGAACTGTGGGTATAGATCTTCCGTTTGCAAGATAGAAAAGAATTGGCGCTCTTCGGGCCAAGAGAAAGAAGGTCCTGGTGAGAGAGAACATGCCAGCGAGGGAAAGTCTATATCACATAGTCTTTAGTAAACTCCCAACTCCACTAAGTAACCCATTATTACGCGTTGCTCCATCAAACCAACAGACAGATTCCATAATCAAGTTTGGAGTCTTCTTGATCCTAATTGGTGTCCCTTTCAGAACTTGATTGTGAGTAGACTTCAACATCCCACTGATTTGTATGCTAACCCTCTGTGATGAAGGAGAGACATTGTGAAATATACCTCTGTTTCTTTCCAACCATAAAAACCAGCAAACAATTATTGGTAAAGATTTATAAACTTTTTCCGCCTTTTGCCAGATTTCTAAATTGTATTAGACCAACATGTTAGACCATACTTTTTTATTAAGTTCAAAAGTTGTATTTAAAAGCTAGCGAATTTTTGTACAACATGTTAGACCATATTGGAATTTCCATTATACCATACATTTTGATTAAGGTCAAAAGTTGTATTTAAAAGTTAGCTGACCCAAATTTCTGTACAAGATTTCTAAGTTTGGAGGTACGTCGAAAGAGGTATGATGACACCTGACTACGTTGATTCAATGTATGGGATATTTAAAAGGATATTCTATAGAATGGATGGTACGTGACAAAGTGGTTGGACTCATCATGTCTTTTATGGTGGTGGTCCACAAGAATTATGAATAAATTGTGTCGACGAGTAGGTAAATTGGGAGATACTTTTTGTCGTCTGAAAGGGAAACAAAATGGCTAATCCAATGTGAATGGGGCACTGCTAATGTTCACCAATTAATCGCTTGAATGGAAGGCTGTATGAAAATGTATTAAATAAATTTTATATACCATAAGATAAAAGCATGCATGATAATCAAGGTGATTGACTATTAATTTTATTTAAAAAAAAAAAAAATTCTTCATTAGATGCACATCATCAATGTTTTCCTATTAATTTTATGAAGGTGTAAAAAATAAGTCTAAAGTCAAAGTCTCTAAAATAAAATTAAGTGACCAAAATATCTTTAACTTTTTTCTTTTCTACATCTTCACTGTTTTCCTATTAATTTTATGGAGATGCAATATAAAATGTTTAAAGTCAAAAAATTTGTAGAAAATTAGTTGAGCAAAATTTCAAAAATTTTGTAAAAAATTAGTTGAGCAAAATTTATTTTTCTTCCTAAGATACACATCATCAATATTTTTTTATTAATTTTTATAGAGATGTAATATAAAACATTTAAAATAAAAAATTCTCTACTTATAAAAAATTATCTATAAAATTAACCAACTAAAATATCTTTAAAACATTTCTACCTTTCTAAGGTTCGAGGTAATTTAATTTTTGTTTTACTTACCTATCTGATGTTTTAAGATAACATGTTATTTTATAGTTTTTTATTAAATTCTAAAGTTATATTTAAAAGTTAGCCGACCCGAATTAAGTTCAAAAGTTGTGTTTACAATATAGTCTACCCAAATTTTTCTACAACATGTTAGACCATACTTTTTTATTAAGGTCAAAAGTTGTATTTAAAAGTTAGCCGACCCGAATTTCTCTACAAGTTTGGAGGTACATCCAAAGAGGTATGATGACTCCTGACAAAGTGGTCGATTCATTATGTCTTTTATAGTCCCATCATGCCCACGCTTTTTTCAATGGAATTACGAAGAAATTGTGTCCACGTGTATGAAAATCACTTTTGCCGTGTGAACGGGGCAGTGGCTATTGGAATAGAGTTTGTGTGTGATAAGGTAATAGAGTGTTAGGTTCCACCTTGTAGTGTAGTTGATCACCTAACCTCCTCTGGTCCTCAGACTTTATGAGGTTGCAAGTTTTAACCCAACAATGGCTACCATGAGTACCTTGGGTGCCACTAGGAACACATGGTCTACTTCAATCTAATTGTGATGAGTCTCATATTAGATTAATGATACAAAAGTAATGGCCCCTAAATGAAACTGAATGGCTTATTTGTGATTTCAATAGAACTAGATCAAAATGAATATCTAGAGAAACTCTTGACGAAAAAGAAAAAACCATGTTTCTCATAAAATACACATTTCTTCTCATTAAAATCAATCAAAATTCATTGTGAAAACATAATCTATGCAAAATCAATCCCAAAGAAAAATATATTAAAGAAATTGTATATATCATAAGATAATAGATTACATGCTGACCATGTGAATAATTGATTGAATATTAACTTTGTTTTTTTTAAATTCTTTTTCTTCATTAGATGAGCATCATTAATGTTTCCCTAATTTTATGGAGGTGCAATATAAAACTTTTAAAGTAAAAAATTCTCTACAAAATTAGTGGACCAAAATATCTTTAAAATTTATTTTTCTTCATTAGATGCATATTATCAATATTTTCCTATTAATTTTATGGAGGTGTCAAATAAAAAGTTTAAAGTCAAATTTTCTCTAAAAAATTAGCTTACCAAATATTTTCCTATTAATTTTATGGAGGTGTCAAATAAAACGTTTAAAGTCAAATTTTCTCTAGAAAATTAGTTTACCGGAATTTTATGAAGGTGCAATATAAAACGTTTAAAGTCAAAAGTTCTCTAGAAAATTAGCAAAATATCTTTAAAAAATCTTTTTCATTCATTAGATGCACATCATCAATATTTTCCTATTAATTTTAAGGAGGTGCAATATAAAATGTTTAAAGTCAAAAGTTCTCTAGAAAATTAACTTATTAAAATATATTTAACAATTGTTTTTCTTCATTAGATACACATCATTTTTATGGAGATGCAATATAAAAAGCTTAAAGTCAAAAGTTTTCTAGAAAAAATTAGCTAACCAATATATATATATATATATATTCTTCATTAGATGCATAGCCAAAATATCTAAAAAAAAAAAAAAATCTTCATTAAATGCATATCATCAATATTTTCCTATTAATTTTATGGAGCTGTAATATAAATTATTTAAAGTAAAAAAATTTCTAAAAAAATAAAAACCAAAAATATATTTAATTTTTTTTTTATTCATTAGATACACATCATCGATGTTTTCCTATTAATTATATGAAGGTGCAATATAATTTAAAGTAAAAAATTCTTTAGAAAAATAGAAAACCAAAATATATTTAAAAATTATTTTTCTTCATTAAATACAACATCATTAATGTTTTCATATTAATTTTATGGAGATGCAATATAAAACATTTTAAGTCAAAAGTTCTCTAAAAATAATAAACCAGATTATATTTAAAAATTGTTTTTCTTCATTAAATGCACATCATCTTCATTAATGTTTTCCGGAGATATAATATAAAACGTTTAAAAACAAAAGTTCTCTAGAAACTTAGCCAATTAAAAAATCTTTAAAAATTCCTTTTCTTCACTAAATTCATATCTTCACTAAAAAAAAATTACTTTAGTGAAGTTTGAAGCCAACGCTTTCCATTAAATATATGGAAGTGCGGTATTTTTATGATTTGTTTTATCACAGTGCGGTATTCTTTTGATTAATCTAATGGAAGAGAGGTATTCTTTTGATTAATTTAATGGAAGAGCAGTATTCTTTTGGTTAATTTAATGGAAGTGCCATACTTCGTCTTGAAAAACTAGTACGCCAGAGTGGTATTCTTTTGGTTTCTTGCGTTTACGTTTAGCCCATAGTGTTACGTTTGAATTTCTCGATCCTTCTAGGATCGTAATAGCCATAATATCTTTACAAAATTTGTCCATTTGTAAAGTCTGAATGTAGGGCTTACAAGTCACGGGCCGAACAATGCTTTTGATTAAACACATCGAAGTGTGGTATTTTCTTATTTGCTTCATTGAAGTGCGGTATTCTTTTGATTAATATAATGGAAGAGCGGTATTCTTTTGATTACTTTAATAGAAGTGCCATACTAGCCCGCCCGTCGGGGATTTTACAAGATTTCTTCCATGTACGTTTAGCCCACCAGAATACTTGTAAAGTCAATAGATGAAATTAGCCCACCAGAATATTTTTACAAAATTTGTCCATTTGTAAAGTTTGAATGCAGGGCTTCAAAGTCACGGGCCAAACTGTGCTTTGAATTAAACACACTGAAGTGCGGTATTTTTCTAATTTGTTTTTATCTAAGTGCGGTATTCTTTTAATTAATCTAATTTCCACACAATGTTTCGCACAATAGTAGAGATATACTAATTTGTCGTGTGGATGGGCAATCAAAATGGGAAAACAAAATGTAATTTTGATTAGTTATTAATCCAAATTACATTTTGTTTTCCATTTCGATTGCTCATCCTTATTTTATTATAAAATATTTATAATAAAAAAATATTAATTAAAATTATTTAGTCAAAACTAAAAAATCATAAATCACAAATTAATTTTATTAGCTTTAATAAAAATGTTATTTAAGTTACTTAGATTAAACTTTCAAATAAGCACCTTTGTAAGTGCATATAAACTTTTAACTCAAGAAACTCTATGGATACAAGAGTGACTTAACTTCTGAGAGTGAAAGAAATATGAATTTTGTATAACTAATTTTAATATTTATTTTTAATGAGTTTGATTTTGGAAATTTAAAAGAAAAAGATAATGTTTTTTTTTTTAATTAATTAATTTTTAAAAATAATAATACTTTTTAAATTAAATTAATTAATTTTAAAAAAATAACAATATTTTTTAAATTAATTAATCAAAAGAAACGATCAAATTTTTGGATGCATGTAAATGAAAACACAAAAAGATAAGAATTATATTAAATTAAATATTGCAAGGTTATGGAAGATTCATCTTAATTCTTGATTTATCACGAGTTGAGAGAGATCAAATCTCTCAAAGTTGCAAACTAGGTGGATGATAGAGTCAAATATGAAAGGGACTACACATCTCCCTCACACTAAGGAACATACCATTGAAATGTTTTAACCATAAGTAATTTTTTACTTTTAATTATTATGATCCATATTGAAATTTTTTACTTGTCAACTCCATGTTAAGCACATAAGGAATTACACATCTCCCTCATATGTGTGTGTAAAGTTGATATTGAAATATTTTATTTATGAGACACTGAAATATATTTTTGTTATTAATATTTTTTTAAATGTCACTTGTCAACTCCATATTGATTATACAAGGAATTACGCATTTGTCTTTGGATTCAATTATGTGCATTGAGTGTAAATGTTATTGAGTTCATAGATTTTCATTTTAAATTCAAAATTGAGTATACAATAACTTGTTAAAAATTTTACAGTAAGGAGAACAACATGACACGGGTTAGAACTTTATTTAGA
>JZKD02S2051166.1:23603-42232 GCA_000966675.3 Picea glauca | reverse complement strand
TTAATTTTTATAGAGATGTAATATAAAACATTTAAAATAAAAAATTCTCTATAAAATTAACCAACTAAAATATCTTTAAAACATTTCTAACTTTCTAAGGTTTGAGGTAATTTAATTTTTTTTTACTTACCTATCTAATGTTTTAAGATAACATGTTCTTCTATAGTTTTTTATTAAATTCTATAGTTATATTTAAAAGTTAGCCTACCCAAATTAAGTTCAAAAGTTGTATTAGTCCCGTGAGACAGCTCAGATGGTAAGACAAGCGTACCTTTCTCCAAGAGTGGGAGGAGGTCTTGTGGTCGAACCCTGCTGAGTCTCCGGAATGACATTTGTAATGCTGCTCTGTAAACAGTTTATATACTGATGAATATAAACGAGAAACTTTCCCGTGGAAAAAAAAAAGTTCAAAAATTATATTTACAATATAATCTACTCGAATTTTACATGAATTT
This sequence comes from Picea glauca, assembly GCA_000966675.3. Lineage (NCBI taxonomy): Eukaryota > Viridiplantae > Streptophyta > Pinopsida > Pinales > Pinaceae > Picea > Picea glauca. The sequence goes on along the minus strand of JZKD02S2051166.1, from coordinate 41,777 downwards.
TACATGTTAGATCATACTTTTTGTTAGATCATACTTTTTGATTAAGGTCAAAAGTTGTATTTAAAAGTTAGCCGACCCGAATTTCTCTACAATTTTGGAGGTACGTCCAAAGAGGTATGATGACTCGTGACAAAGTGGTCGACTCATTATGTCTTTTATAGTCCCATCATGCCCACGCTTTCTTCAATGGAATTACAAAGAAATTGTGTCCACGTGTATGAAAATCACTTTTGCCGTGTGAACGGGGCAGTGGTTATTGGAAAACAATGCCATTCCAGTGGTTCACTCATTAATCGCTTGAATGGAAGGCTGTATGAATTTTTATTCTTATCGGCGCGTAATAAATTCCGATTTCAAAGATGAATTTCTATAAATTGACGAAGAAACTCAAACCATTCCCATTCTGTCGAGAGGAGTAGAAGATGGAGATCTGTAACGTTCCTTCTCTTTTATGCTGTCTTACCAGATTACTTTTCCTCTTTTCCTTTYTCATTCTCTTTYTYASTCCYYTCATABTTTCCACMSYTCAMWTMTCWSAYCGYMGGCATCCYCATCTMRGCAAYGCYTCTGATCAASAGGCKCTGCTWSGATTTCTGTCTGGAATCACCTATGATCCATCTCACTCACTAACCGCTTCGTGGAAACCCAATGTTTCGTTCTGCGAATGGACAGGTGTCACATGCAGTCGGCACAGACAGAGAGTGGTTTCACTCGATGTTTCAAACATCGGATTAGAAGGTACAATCTCTCCTTTTCTGGGCAATCTCTCCTTTCTTAGAATACTTAACCTTAGCCGTAACAGTTTTCATGGTCACATTTCCTATCAATTGGGAAATTTGTTTCGCTTAAAAAGACTTTCCCTGTTTCGGAATGAACTCCAAGGTTCTATTCCGCCTACTCTTGGTCACTGCCGTAGTTTATCGATCATCTCTTTCCCCTTTAACAATCTGTCAGGAAGTATTCCTTCAGAACTATGTGTTCTCCCCAACTTAGAAATCATTTACTTAGATGTTAACAATTTGACGGGAGCAATACCGGCCTGCTTGGGAAACATAACCTCTTTGGCCTTTATAGACTTGTCTAACAACAGCTTTCACGGGAGAATTCCTTCCGAATTGGGTATGCTAAGCCAGGTAAGCTATATATCTCTGCAATTTAACCATCTGACAGGACAAATTCCATCTTCCTTTTCTAACTTCACAAATCTTCAACAATTGTCTATCTCTTACAACCAGTTGACTGGTCACATTCCCGTGGACTTGTGTCGCAAGAACATGCGGTTGACTGAACTCTATCTGAGTGCTAATCAGTTGAGTGGCAGCATTCCTGCTTCCCTCTTCAATTGTACGAACCTTCAAATTCTCACATTATGGAGTAACCAGCTCAGCGGAATAGTGCCCATGGAGCTGGGTAAGTTGACGCAGCTCCAAAAGCTCGGCTTAGGTGAGAATCAACTGGTTAGCGGCAGCACCACAAATTTGCCCATTCTTACTGTGCTTACTAACTGTTCCACCCTACAAGTGTTAGATTTAGGCCATAATCATCTCACGGGACGTTTGCACTTTTCTATAGGCTGCCTCTCTAGAGAAATATACTTAATAAGCTTGGAAGGAAATGGATTTGCAGGGGAAATACCTCCACAGATTGGAAATCTTTCTAGTTTAACGTTTCTTAGTTTACAAGTTAATTCTTTTACGGGGAAAATCCCCGCTACACTTAAAATGCTTCAAAAGTTGGAAAGGTTAGTTATAGGAAACAACAATTTACAAGGAAACATTCCAGTGGAAATTGGGCTACTCAAAAGATTAGGGCTCCTAGAAATTCATGGAAATAATCTTTCTGGAAGAATCCCTGATTCTATTGCTAGCCTCCAACAATTAAGATATCTAGATCTTCATATGAACGAGTTATCAGGAAAAATACCCATAGGTCTAGGGAAATGTGTGAACTTACTACTACTAGACTTTTCATACAACATGCTCAGTGGTGAGATACCTCGAGAGATTGTAGGTCTTGCAAATTTAGCTTTCTATTTCAACCTTTCAAACAATTTATTAGAGGGCTCCCTACATTTAAAGCTAAGCAAGATGACAATGGTTCAAGCCATAGATATTTCTGCAAATCGGTTAACTGGTTATATTCCAAGTGGGCTTGGAAGTTGCAAAGAACTAGAATACCTTAATCTTTCTTGCAACTCACTTGAAGGTCCAATTCCAATGTCACTYGGTGAACTTCAAAGTCTTCAGTGCATGGATTTCTCCTCCAACAATTTGTCAGGTGGAATACCCACGTCATTGGCAAATCTCAAAATGCTCAACCAATTGAATTTCTCTTTCAACAACTTGTCAGGACAAGTCCCAAAAGGTGGAGTTTTCAAAAAGCTTGGTGCGACATCGTTTATGGGAAATCTTGGTCTATGTGGACCTTGGGTAAATTTGTCAATGTGCTTTGCTCTCAATCATAAAAGTGTTTCTCATCTGAAAAAAGTTGTCATATCTAGCGTTGCAGTTGCAGTCACTATTGTATCGTGTTTATTTGTAGGAATCTTGTGGAGACAAAATCACAAGNACTACTACTAGACCTTTCATACAACATGCTCAGTGGTGAGATACCTCGAGAGATTGTAGGTCTTGCAAATTTAGCTTTCTATTTCAACCTTTCAAACAATTTATTAGAGGGCTCCTTACATTTGAAGCTAAGCAAGATGACAATGGTTCAAGCCATAGATATTTCTGCAAATCGGTTAACTGGTTATATTCCAAGTGGGCTTGGAAGTTGCAAAGAACTAGAATACCTTAATCTTTCTTGCAACTCACTTGAAGGTCCAATTCCAATGTCACTCGGTGAACTTCAAAGTCTTCAGTGCATGGATTTCTCCTCCAACAATTTGTCAGGTGGAATACCCACGTCATTGGCAAATCTCAAAATGCTCAACCAATTGAATTTCTCTTTCAACAACTTGTCAGGACAAGTCCCAAAAGGTGGAGTTTTCAAAAATCTTGGTGCCACATCGTTTATGGGAAATCTTGGTCTATGTGGACCTTGGGCAAATTTGTCAATGTGCTTTGCTCTCAATCATAAAAGTGTTTCTCATCTGAAAAAAGTTTTCATATCTAGCGTTGCAGTTGCAATCACTATTGTATCGTGTTTATTTGTAGGAATCTTATGGAGATAAAATCACAAGAGGAATATTCCTATAGAGGTTGGGTTATCCTTAAATGTGGGGCACCGAAGAATTTCCTATGCAGAGCTCATCATTGCAACTTGTCTTTTTCACACTCGTAAATTTGATTTGAACATTGATGATAAATTGTTGAACATTGTTGATAAAGTGAACGAATATATATTGTGGATAAAAGTGTTATAAAGTTCTCATACTGATTCACCCCCCCTCCCAGTATTCCAACATACACTTCTTCTAAAATAGGTAAAAATGAAAATGAGATTTTATTTTGGACAACCATATTTTTCATTGCACTTTTGGGACAGGCTGAGATCCTTTTAATGGGTTGTGACAGGCTCAATTTTAATCCGTGTTCACAACTACTTATTGACTGTTATTGATCCATTACATAATGTATGGTCAAGTTTTATTTGAGATAAAAAAATGAAAAATAAAGTGAGTGCGTTGAGTTATTCAAGGGCAAAGTTGTTTTCTTTAATACAACATTCAAGTTCCATGAGTGTCAATTAGTTGACATGGTCCATTTGTTGTAGACTTTAACAATCTTTATGACAACTTTGCATGTTACCATTGAAGGACAACCTTTAGTAGGAGGATTGAGCAAGGGTACCTTATGAAGATCAAATGAATTCCTTATCACTTGATGATTGGTTTAATTAGTGAGACTCCCCCTATGAAATATAACAATCTATAGATGAACATTATGCTGCATTTGTAATGTTACATATGTATTGAAAATCTTTTCTTTAGTGGGGGAATTAATGTGACTGCAGAAAGATTCTTGGTGTTGCAAAATCCCTCCTCGAGGACGAGATCAAAGACTCAATCAATGACAAATGTTATCGTATTAATTAGTGGAAAGCGCAACAACAATTGTGGAAATATTTATGATAGAAGTCTAACACATGGTATATGCTTACATCCAAGAGTTTAACCACTATGTCATTTGTCTTAGAGTGAGGGATGAAGAAGAAAAATTATTCATTACATTCATTGGTGGATTGATTACACCAATTTAGAAAGAGATTGAAATGTTTGACATCTACACTCTTGAACATGTATGTTGAAAGGATAAGTTAGTATAAGCTAAGAACAATTGGATGACGCCTAATAATGTTTCTAATGTAAAATCTATTTAAGGGATGAAAATCATTGCTAAATATGGTTCATAGAAGGCAGATGGATATGATATTTGGTATTTAGTTGTTACAAGATATAATGGTTCAAAGAAACCAAATACTTCAACCAAGAAGGAATTGAAGAAGAATAACAAAATAGCAATGGATTTCATCATGGAAGGATTACCTATTTCAATAAAGGACAAAGTGGGAAAATGTTCATTAGCTAAAAAAATATGGGATAAGCTACATAATATCTATTATTCTCCCATCACAGAGTCATATATTTCTAAAAAGGATACAGGTAAAAAACAAGAGGTAAGATGCTCATCATGTCAGACAGATTTAGAAGAAGAAGCATTCCTAATAAACATAAGTGAGTTCTTTTTCTTTGATTGTGAAGAGCGTGAACATCTTGAAATTGAATTCCCTTATTTGAATATTGAAAGTGATGAGATAGAAAAGACCAATGAAATAAAAGACAACCCTCATGTTGAAAAATAAAAGAATCATGAAGCAGATTTCAGTCAACGAGAAAGAGAACTTGAAGATGAAATAATCACATTGAAGATCCAACTTGAAGAAGCAAAGTGAACATAAGAAGTCATGAGGAATCAGATGTTGAAGAAAGAAGAATCTTAGAACACCAACTCCAAAGAAGTCAAGAAGACGATCATGATGTTAAAGGATCAGCTAGAAGAATCCAGAAGGATTGAAGAAACTCTCTAGGATCAAAAGTAGTTTTTGAAAATCAAAATAGAAACACAAAAGGAAGAATCAGAAAAGAGAGAGAAGATATTGACACATCATCTTAAGGAAATAATTGATGAATTAAATCTTCTTGAAGCATAATTTGGTTAAGAAGAGAGAAGACTTGAAAAATAAATCATCTCCTTGAATATCCAAATTGAAGAAGCAAAGAGGAAGGAAGAATTCATGAAGAGTTGGATGATGAAGAAATAAGAAGAGATTGAGAAGCTTGAAGAAAAAGTTGTCACAATGAGAAGTAAAATCGTCAAGCTTAGTAAGAACATTGAAGAGACAAAAACATCCATAATAGAGAATAAATAGAAGCATTCCAGGGTGCCAGAAAAAAATGAAGAAAAGAGTAAGTGTTATGCAGAAGTACTCAAAGTAATGGATCATGGTCAACAAGAATCAAAGAAGAATAATAGAGATACATCTTCAACAAGACCTACCACTTTCAGGAAGGAAATAAGTTTCAACCATAATGAAGGAATCCATATAAGAGAAGATCATGATCAACCAAGGAAGGAATTTTGAAGGACTACACCACAAAGAAGATCATTCACTCCCATGAATGTAAATTTCTTTTATGGTCATTTTTTTTATTGTACTAACTTCTGACATAAGGTTGCAGATTGCAGGGCTTATAAAAGAAAACAATGATATCAGAAATAATAAAGTATGGAAAAGAGAACAATAAGAACAGGTGAACAAAGACAAGGTCCCAGATATCRCAAGATTGGAACTAATACGAGATGAAGACAAATCTATAGAGAAAAAGGAATATGTCAGATACATAAAGGTTTGGAGAAGAACTAAAAGAAAATAAGGATAGGTGAATAAAGAATAGGTTCAAAAGATTGTACTTTCAAGAATTGTAGTGCAAGATCAATCCACGGGCGGAAAGGAACAAGTCATAGTTCAGAGAGATGATGAGTCTACAAATGAAGAGGAAGATGACTCCACATCAGAGAAGGTATTCTTTTGATCCATCCATCTTGGAGACTCCCAGTAAATATGCGTATTGACAAGGGGAGTCAATGAGGTAGACACTATAGATCATAGAACCATCTTTGGAGCAATATGAAATGCTTGTAGAGATAGATTCATAGAAATCAGATAGCAGAAGTACAAAATGATGGATTGATCACACATGTGTCAGTTGGAAGTTACACAGGGATAAGTTTATGATTGTATTGCACGTGTATATTTAGGTAGCGATGTCTTCAGTACATGTTGTTCCAAATATGCAGAGTTTGGTTTGCAGTGGACACATTTGATATGTGATGTTCAAGTGAAGTCTTCAGAATAGTATAGTGACTGATGGGTCAACATTGTGGAAAGTTGAGTAGCAAAGTTATGAAAAGTTTGTGACATATGGATAGAGATGGATTTGTGATATGGTCAGTAGGTGCATAGCACATGGGTAAGAGAATATGTATAGCATTGTATTTACAATTGAAATCAGTGGAATCAGTTGGGATCAATTGGCAAGTAGTGAAAGGCACAACAAAGTAGGGAAAGAGAAATTGTCTACAAAAGCTATATCATCATAACAAAATCATTTGACATCATGGTCAAGTGAAAATGACAAGTGATTGAAGAAATCAAAATTTTAATGCTTTTTATTTATGTCAGTGAATTACATGAGGAAACACCAATGGACAATAAGTAGTACTGGAAGAGAGGAAAGTAAACTTTTTACAAGTATCTCTACATCTTGTAGAGAAGGGAAATCATCAGAGAGAAAGAATCAAGAAAGGAATATCAACAACAGGCAAACAAGGGGAGACATACCCACAAGGGGATATATTATTTTTCCTATGATTGGTTAGATCATGCAGTGTATCAGGAGGAGACATACGTATAGGGGTAGTTAACGTTTTGTTAGAGATATTTATGAAGAGAAATAATAGATGCATGAAGATAGGGGGATCATCCCCAAGTAGAGATACCCTTTTCCATTGATGTCAAAGGGGGAGAGTGAGAAACATTGATGAGGAACAATGATCACAGGGGGAGCATGAGCATGAGTGTTTCCATGTCTAAGTGTTTCCATCAATGCAAAGGGGGAGATTGTTGGAAAGTTGGTTTGGACAGTTTGTTGTCATTGATTTCAACCCTTGGAGAGTGATCTTGGAGATTGATTTCAACCCTTAGACATTGATGTCAACCCTTAGAGATTGATTTCAACCATTGGATAAGTTTAGAATCCCCAGAGATGTGGACAAGATCGTTGGAAAATTGGTTATCATCTGTATGATCGAGATTGATGATGAGTTAGTTGGGTACATTTGATGTAGTCTACATGCATCCCCAGAGGTGTGGTTATGGGACACAAAGTTGATTGAGGAATAACAACATGAAATATAGGGAAATTGCAGGTAAGACTATCATAGATGAATAACACACATTGTTTTGTTTTCATTGATATGTGGAATGCCACGTGGTTCCTCACGGTTAGGGAGATATGGCCTTGTGAATTTGGAAGCCCCAAGGAAGGGTTAAGAAGCCCTAGTTGGTTACAAGTCAATTAGTCAAAGGGGTATTGTGGTTGTAACAAGTGATCTCTAGAATCCCTAAATTAAGGGAAGAAGTTACCTAGAAAAAGTATAAATACCCCTCAAGGAGTTATTCACAATCACACTCATAGACTTACATTGAATATCTATCTAGTGAATTGTTATGGTCTAGTGATTTTGTTATGGTCTATTTTGGTCTTTTGGTGTATACGACGGGATGTTTGAGGCATCGAAGAAAGTAGGAGAAAAGAGAGAGAGAGTTTCAAAGCTGTAGAAAGCAAGGGTTTTTGAAAAACTCTAATTACTGAGATCCTCGCGGGTTGCACTATATCCATCAAGCGAAGAGTCGTCGTGGGTCATCTAGTGTTTGTCTAGTGAGGCACTTGCATAATTGAGATAACATGTTGGTACCAGGTTTTTGAAGGTCTGAAGAAGATCCAGGTCAGTTTACAGAGTAATAGAACAACTATATGATCAGAGGTAAGGGTCAAGGCTTATGGTTTTGATGTTATGGTACATGCATGGTGATGATAGCATGTGATTTGGTGAATCTTGGTAATTTGATGGCACATTGATTAGAGACATTACTGGATGGTTTAGTTTCTGGTTTAGTTACATGTTATGGTGCATATTTTAGGCTTGGTATATTGTACTATGAGGTTGTATCTTGGTGATGTTGAGGAGCATGCTTGAGGCTTGTGGTTGAGGGCATTGGTATATGACTTGAGGCACACCATTGGATGTATGTTGCATGTTGATTGAGGTCTACTTGTTGAGATACATTGTTGGTACATATCTTGGATACATTGGCACATGGTTTATGGTAGTTGKTTGAGGCATATCATGAGTKATATGAMACTTGTTTGAGGTACATGGTTGGCATGTTGTATGGTTGATGATATTATTGGTATTGGTACATTGATAGAGGCACTTGTTGGTGATCTTGATATATGTTGTTGCACATATTCTTGGCATATGGTTGAGGCACTTCATTGATGATATATTATGGTATATGGTATGGTGTTTATATTCATGTTTGGCACATGGTATGGTACATGTGTTGATGACACAAGTGTTGGTGCATGGTTGATGCACTTGTTGATGGTAAATGTATAGGTTCATGCATGGTTGATGCATGGCACAGGTTGGCACTGGATTGAGACACACATATTGTGATGGTATGTGGTGATCTTGGTACATGCTTGGTAGAGGAATGTGTTGGTGATATTGAGGATATGGTTTGATATATTCTCTTGGTGATATTAACATGAGGTGCATGAGGATGAGAGTGGATCGTGTTTCGTGGATGAGACAGTGATAAGTTGGAAAGGTTGATGTTGTTGGACAACTGAGAGGTGGGGGGGCGAATCAGTTGTTACCGTGCTTAAAACATTATGCCCATTTTAAACTCTTTACAGAACACTCAATGACGATCACAATAATGTAGGGAAGTAAGAAATAGAATATTCAACATCAATCACACACATGAAACATACAGAGACAGATATTTCCTGAGAAAACCCATAAAGGGGAAAACCTCTTCTTCTTGATATGATAAGTAATCTTTATTTTCTATACATTATCATTCTTATGAGCACCAACTCCTTTTGAGGCTACCACCTCTTTTTTACAAGAAGCAACTTGCTGAGAGCACCAAATCTCTGGTTTCTCTAGCACCCACTAGAAGGAAGCACCAACTCCCTAGTTTCTCTAGCACCCACTAGAAGGAAGCACCAACTCTCCGAGTGTTCCAACACCAACTGGACGGAAGCACCAACTTCCAGTTACACGGGCACCAACTTGTATAACAGAGAACAATATTTATCCCATGCACCACCCTGCCACCTTGGTTTTTATGGCTGCAACCAGTTGGAAGCTACAACTCCCTATGTTAAAGCACCCACTTAAAACTCCGAGGACAAAAATCCTCCCTAGCACCTCCTTACCACCCTGAAATATAAATCTTTGCTTTTCTTAAATTTGTCACAGTGATACAGTATTTATCAACGGCTTACCAATCTCATCATTGTTCTGCTACATTACTATGCTCTGCCCGCATCAATGTCTTCTTGCTCGCATCTTATTGATATTTATGATCTTCTGCTCGGTCTCTGCATGCGCACCTCGACTTTCTCTTCCTCTCTCATATATGCATCTCTGTTCTATGTCTTTCTTCTGTTATTTATGCTCTCTGTATCATTTCCATTCAATGCACTATGCCTCTTCTGTATGTTTCAGTTGCTACACATAGCATGCTTCTACCCGCATGAATAACTCTCAACAGAAGCAACAATCTCTTCTCTGTTCTATGTATATTTATCATGACAAGTCCTCTGCCAGATCATACACCTAACTCTTCATTCTATCTGGCGATCATGCGAAGTCTGTTCTTCATCAGTGGACGTTATCCTGAGATTCTTTGGCTTCTCTGGTAGTTACAGTCTTCGACGCTTTTCCATCTGTTAATTATCTCTATGATGAGTCTTCATTTCAACAAAAGTTACCTCGAGACTCTTCATCTCCTCTGGCGATCACCCTAAAGATATTCGAATTCTCTGGCAGATACAATCACTCTGTTCCGTCAATTATAGAGAGTCATTTTGGATTCTTTGGCTTCTAGGCCCCTTCCTTCACGTGACCATTGGTAGTGACCAAACACCTATTCAAAAAGGCGCTTCCCGATCTCGGTTTAGTGAGCGCTAGATCCTTTTCACAATATGAACTTGGGATATGAACTTCACGTGGCCATGCGATTGCAGGCGTGTCCATAGGTGATTTGAGGGCAACCCGATTTTCGCCCCACAATTCACTACGAGCCTCCACGCGTCCTTTCTCCAAAACCATGGTTTTGATTGCGGCCCACTCATGAAAAATTAAGGCCTGAGCATGTTTTGGCCCCGCAATGCAACGAGACCGTCGATCTCATGATCTTGATGGTGCTCCTAAGTGGACAAATCAGATTGGACAATTTATTTCATGGAAACAAATCAATGGTCAGTTTTGATCCTTACACTCATCCTTTCATTATTCAATCTGACAGCTAGGACTTAATTAAACATTGAGATGGGCGGTTGTTGGAACTTCTCCCTTTGGAACTTCAGGATTTCAAATTTTCAAAATTACACTATCCTTCCACTGTAATATGATCAACGGTTGAGAATACAACCGAAGTGATCTTTCAGATCGGACGACTCGTGTCCTTGCAGAGGTGGTCTGCTGACATGGGTGGGACGTGTAGGCAATGAAGTGGAGTGTGGAGGTAGAGCGTTGTAGTGGAGTTTGATGTGTAGCAGGTAGTAGAGTGTGATGTGTAGCAGGTAGGTGGTATGTATGAGTGGTTTGGTGGTTTGATCAGAGGGGGTGTTAGGCAGTAAGTGGTAATGAGTGAGGGGGATCCGAGTTAACAGGAAGGTGACACGTATGAGGGTCCCACATGGAAAATACCACCAACTCGGACCCCCCCCATGGTTAAAGGCATAAATATCGGGGGGCTCTGATATGCCCTGTCGACCGTAGATCTGAGTGTCCAATTCTCAGCCACTGAGATTAGAGCGCCATTCTTCTATCTTATCTTGTCCTTCCACTTTAGAGTGATTTGACGGCTGAAGTTTACTTTGGATGATCCGACAGTTGAGGGTTCATTTTGGATCTTCGGGTCTCCAGACTTCAGAGATTTCAAATCTCAAACTGATGCTCTGGATCAGATGAACCAGATCCACTTTGGATGATCCGACGCTTGAGATTTACTCCGAACGATCTGATGACTGAGATCTATTTTGGATGATCGGACGATCTAGATTTTATTTGGCTCTCCAACTCTTCAGGCTTCAAGGATTTCAAATCTCAAACTTAAACTTTCTCAAAGGAATTTCTCCGGAGCTCACGATCTGTTGCCACATATCCCTTTGGATTTGATGGTTGTAATTCACTCCGGTTCTCCAGCTCTCCGGGCTTCGGGTATTTCAATTCTCAACTTGAAATTATTAAAGTGAGATTTCTCTGAAGCGTAACCTCCTCGCAACTTTAGACCCGAAACAAATGACGTTCGTTGATCATGATCCTGGATCGACAACTCGATTTGTATGTGATGCAGCTTTGCGTTGGTTTAGGTCCAACGAACCTCCAACTTTGATTTGATCCGACGTCTAATGAGAATTTGGGTGATCGAGATCTCAGATCTCAGCCCTTGCTTATCCTGTCCTTCCACTAATTCAATCTGACAGTTGTTGGGTATTCCTCCTAAGCTTATCCTTCTTGTGAATCGACTGGATACAGCGGTTGCTGGTCCTTTGTGGTCAGATCCAACAGATGGGATCTGTTCCTCTCTCGTGCACTTGTTCCTCCTGTCTGGACTCTGATCTAATGGTCCAAATTATTCACAGTGTTTGATCCAATGACCACTGTTGCTCCTCCTCCTGATCTTACGCTTCCTCCTAACTTGGAATAATTTCTAAGTGTCAAAGGCCTCGATCTTTGATCCTTCCACACACTTGGACCTGGAACACACTTGCGCTTTACGTGCAACTCTGTGTTATTCCTCCTGATCTTTGATTCCTTTTGCAATATTACAGATTCTAAGGAATCATGTGCATGGTCCTTGCGACCTTCATGATAACCTCTAGATATCTAGAAACTCCAACTCTGTGCCCTGTGCTAGTCCTCCTGAGCTTGTAGACAACAATTTCTCATGGTCTTGTCATTCCCGATGCTCTCATTTCTTCTTTCCCATTTGTTGTCATTGCACACTTTGCCTGTAATCATGCCATCATCATTGTTGTTGTTGCCATCAATGACAAGCACACTTTGCCTGTAAACATGCCAACAATCTCCCCCTTTGGCATTGATTAAAACCATGAAAGATTACACTGTTCTACTTAGATCTCCAACTGTAGCATCTAGAACACACCTTTTCTCCCCCTTTGACATCAATGTCAAAGAAAACATGCTCCCCCTGAGAGGTTGCAGTGATTTTCGGAGGTATCAAATATTCAACCAACACAAACTCCCCCTGATAGGATGGAGTCTCTTAGGTGAGAGTAGGGATGACACCCATCTTCTGACGGAGATATTCAAATGGTTTCTTGGCTAGAGGTTTAGTAAAGATGTCTGAAATTTGTTCTGTGGTTGGAATGTAATGAAGCTGAACAATCTTATTGGTGACCTTCTCTCTCATAAAATGGTATTTTATGGGGATGTGCTTGGTCTTGGAATGAAATACTGGATTCTTGGACCTATTCATCTTCAGGTTTAGCTGTGTCCTTTGTAGTATACTCAATATTTCTCACCTCTCTTACTGGGACTCCTTCATCAACCTTTTCTTGTCATAACTGAATGAATCCCCCTGTCACTCTTCTCTCTCTATTTCTGACTATTCTCCCCCTTTGTTTCTAAAGGTTATCTTTTTTCTGACAAGGTCTCTCCTTGTGTTATCTCTACAGGATGTCATGTATATAATTTTGTACATCAGAATGATGCTGCTGTGGATGTCGCTGTTCTACTGGAACACTGCGCAATTGTAGCTCGTATTTTTCAAACAACCCTTGGATCCACCCATTGATTCTCATCGATCTCTAACCAGATGTATCCATATTTATCCAATATGCTTATTTACTGTACATTGCTCTAAAGTCGTCTGAGAAAGTTTATACTATGCTTGTCACATGACTACAATTCATTTTGAAACCATTAACTTCACTCATGTTCACTTGTTCAGTCTTTGCTATCCACATCTGTGAGTGTCTTGGTTTCTTGAACTTTGTTCTCTGATCTTCTATTACTGCAACTTCATTTTTTTTTCCATGATGCCTACAATCCAAGGCTTTTATGACCATATGTATCACAAGAAAAAACAATAACCGTTACAAACACTCTCATACCTCCTTTGATTCATCCATGAAGGTGTCTCTCTTCTAAACTTACTTTGAGGTGTATGAGTAGCTTCTGGATGTCTTCCTTGATCTGATCTTCTAAATATTGTAGTATTGCTTTCATTCTTGTTGTATCCAAGACCGGATTTGTCATTTGGTGATCTCTAACTATCGAAGATCTCATCCAGGATCATGGAGCTGTTCAAGAACTTGATTTGGGTGTTTGAATTCTCAACCTTCTTTCTAAGATTCACAACTTTTGCTTCCAGCTTATGACATGATTCTTCTTCTACTTCTTCCATGGGATAAATGCTAACAAAACATTCTTTTATTGTATCTGAGAATTCTTCTTTACTTGTAGGGGAGGATTCAATGTGAACATTATTATCTGTCCTTATGATTTTACTTATAGACAGAGACTTATCCTTGTCTTCAGTAACATGTTTAGAACATCCACTGTCTATATACCAGGGGTCTTTTTGTTTTTGAGTTGAAATAACTAGACCACACTTTTCACTATCTTTCTTTTTCCATGTGTTGGCATTTTTAGCTAAGGGTTTTATCCTTGGATCTGCTTTGTAATTCTTCAGATGGAAGTTTGCAGCTTTGTGGCTGAAGTTATGACAGTTATAGAATTCTAGCTCATTGTTCAATAGGTCAAAGTGATTGGTGCAACGTTTTCTACTCATTGGCTGTTCATTATTTCTTGACCTCCTCAGTTGCATGTCTCTAAACTTAATTTGACAATTTGCAATCTGTGGTTGTTTGTTACTTGGTTGTCTCATTCTTTGTTGTGGCAGATATTTATATTTATTCCTTGGGTGTCTTGATTGCTCATGTCTAAATCTTAAGGAACAATTTACAGCTTTGTGGCCAAAGTTAGAACAATAGAAATAATATCCATAGAAAAAATCTTTGTACTTGGAAAATGGTTTTCTTCTTTGAGCAGGTCGATTTCTTCCATGCTGATGATTTCCTTGAGCAGAGGGTGTGTTATTTATTTGTTCTACAGATTCAGTTCTGGCACCTTTTTCTTTACTCCTCCTTGGCAGCTGATTATCTTCCTTTGTTTCTGCAAGTTTGTTGTTGTCATTGGTTGTAGATTTGACAAACTTGATGGATTATTTGTTGCTTGGCTAACCACTATTTGATCCCTCTTCATAACCCAAACCAGTTTTCAACTTTGGATTCCTTTGCTGATTCAAAATGGTGGCTAATCCTTCTGAGGCTTTGATACTTGACAGATTCTAGTGATATAAGGCTTGAAACTTCTCCAACACTTTTCTAGTTTTCACCACTTCTTCTTCCAAAGCTTCACATCTTGCCTTCTTATCTGATAACTGTTGTTTCAAAATGTCCTCTATTTTCTTTGCCTCTTCTAATTCCACTTTTAGCAGGGAAAAGTCTTCATCAGGGTTTGTATTGTCTTTCTCAAACTGTATCAACAATTGCTTTTGTTTTCTCTTCTTAAGTCCGAGTCTGTCAATCTCTTCTAAAGCACTCATTAGTTCACCTTCCATATCAACCACAAATTATTCATCATTAACATCCCTTCTTGTGATTTTTTTATCATAATCCTCTTTGGCCATAAGCATAAAGTCATTAACCTTATCTTCACAAGAAGAGTCACTATCTATGTCTTATGAAGAGTCATCATTGTTTACACATAAACTTTTCTTTCTATCAAATCTTTTGGATTTGTACTTCTCTTCACCTTCAGAGTTATGGTGCTTATTTTTGTGTGGACACTTAGATGCAAAGTGACCTATCTTTCCACAGTTAAAACATTTAAAGGGAAATTTGCCTTGGTACCTGCTTGATCCTTTCTTTACTCTTCTCACAAATTTTGCTTCAATTTCATCAGGCTCAGAATCCTCATTCTTATCTGCTTTAAGTGATGCTTCTCTAGAGGTGGGTTTATCTTTAACTATCCTCATTTCATATGCAGTCAACGTTCCTAGAAGTTGATCAAAGGGAAGAGCTTTTAGATCATTAAGTTATTATATAGCAGAGACCTTTGGGTTGAACCTATCTGGTAGAGATCTTAAAATCTTCTGAACTAAAGACACGTCTTCAATCTTCTCACCAAGACCCTTCATGGCATTCACAAGCTCCTCAACTCTTAAGAAAAAATTATTAATTGTTTCATCCTCATTCATATTTAGTTGTTCAAACTGTAATCTGCAGGTTTGAAGCTTGGCATCCTTTACCTTCTCATTACCTTCATAACTGGTAATGAGTTTGTCCCACATTGCTTTTGCAGATTCTAAGTGCATAACTTTTACAAATTCTGCTTCTGCAAGCCCACTCAGAATAGCATTCATAGCCTTAGCGTTGAAACTGAATTCTAGATTGTCATCCTTATTATCTACTACGACTGGCTTTACATGACCAGTCTCTACCACATCCCAGACATCTCCACCTAAATCCATTATGTAGGTTCTCATCCTAACTTTCTAGAAGCCAAAGTTTGTTCCATTGAACAGGGGGGGCTTATTGGTTGAATTTCCTTCATGAATTGTCATGTTTAAGCTTATTGATCTACCTTTAAATAAAAGGAACCCACTCTGATACCAATTGTTGGACAACTGAGAAGGGGGGGTGAATTAGTTTCTACCATGCTTAAACAATTATGCCCATTTTAAACTCTTTACAGAACACTCAATGACGATCACAATAATGCAGGGAAGTAAGCAATAGAATATTCAACATCAATCACACACATGAAACATACAAAGACAGATATTTCCTGAGGAAACCCATAAAGGGAAAAACCCCTTCTTCTTGATATGATAAGTAATATTTATTTTCTGTACATTATCATTCTTATGAGCATCAAATCCTTTTGAGGCTACCACCTCTGTTTTACAAGCAACAACTTGTTGAGAGCACCAACTCTCTAGTTTCTATAGCACCCACTAGAAGGAAGCACCAAATCCCTGGTTTCTCTAGCACCCACTAGAAGGAAGCATCAAATCCCTGAGTGTTCCAACACCATCTAGATGGAAGCACCAACTTCCAGTTATACAGGCACCAACCTTTATAACAGAGAACAATAGTTATCCCTTGCACCACCCTGGTTTTTCTGGCTGCAACCAGATGGAATCTACAACTCCCTGTGTTCAAGAACCCACTTGAAAATATGAGGACAAAAGTCCTCCCTAGAACCTCCCTACCAACCTGAAATATAAATCTTTGATTTTCTTAAATTTATCACAATGATACAGTATTTATCAATGGATTACCAATCTCATCATTGTTCTGCTACATTTCTCTGCTCTGCCTGCATCAGTGTCTTCCTGCTCGCATCTTATTGAGATTTCTGATCTTCTCTATCTCTGCATGCGCACCTTGGATTTCTCTTCCTTTCTTAGATACGCATCTTTGTTCTATGTCTTTCTTCTACGCTTTATGCTCTGTGGATCATTTCCATTCTATGTGCTATGCCTCTTCTGTGCGTTTCAGTTGCTGCACACAACATGCTTCTACCCGCATGAATAACTCTCAATAGAAGAAACAATCTCTTCTTTGTTCTGTGTATATTTATCATGACAGGTCCTCTACCAGATCATACACCTAACTCTTCATTCTATCTGGCGATCATGCTGAGTCTGTTCTTCATCAGTGGATGTTATCCTGAGATTCTTTGGCTTCTCTGGCAGTTACAGTCTTTGATGGTTTTCCATCTATCAATTGTATCTATGATGAGTCTTCATTTCATTGGAAGTTACCTCGAGACTCTTCAGCTCCTCTGGCGATCACCCTCAAGCTCTTCAAATTCTCTGGCAGATACAATCACTCCGTTCCATCAATTACAGAGAGTCATTTTGGCTTCTTTGGCTTCTAAGCCCCTTCCTTCACGTGATCATTGGCGGTGACCAAACACCCATTCAAAAAGGCGCTTCACGATCTCGGTTTAGTGAGCGCTAGATCATTTTCACAATATTACCTTTGGCTATGAACTTCACGTGACCGCGCGATTGCATGCACATCCATAGGCAATTTGAGGGAAACCCACTTTTCACCTCGTAATTCACTACGAGCCTCCATGCATCCTTTCTCCAAAACCGTGGTTTCGATTGCGGCCCACTCATGAAAAATTAAGGCCCAAGCATATTATGGCCCCGCAATGCGACGGGATCATCGATCTCACGATCTTGACGGTGCTCCTGAGTGGATGGATTAGATTGGACGGTTTATTTCACGGAAACAAATCAATTGTTAGTTTTGATCCTTATACTCATCCTTTCATTGTTCAATTTGATGGCTAAGACTTAATCAAACATTAAGATGGATTGTTTTCAGAACTTCGCCCTTCGAAACTGCGGGATTTCAACTTTTCAAACTTACACTATCCTTCCACTGTACTATGATCAACGGTTGATAATACACCCGAAGTGATCTTTCAGATCGAACGACTCATGTCCTTGTTGAGGTGGTCTGCTGACATGGGTGAGATGTGTAGGCAGTGAAGTGGAGTGTGAAGGCAGAGAGTTGTAGTGGAGTTTGACGTGTAGCGGGTAGTGGAGTGTGATGTGTAGCAGGTAGTGGAGTGTGACGTGTAGCAGGTAGGTGGTATGTATGAGTGGTTTGGTGGTTTGCTCAGAGGGGGTGTTAGGTGGTAAGTGGTAATGAGCGAGGGGGGTCCGAGTTAACAGGAAGGTGACATGTATGAGGGTCCCACATGGAAAATAACACCATCTCGGACCCCCCCCATGGTTAAAGGTAGAAATCTC
>JZKD02S2051166.1:10298-20329 GCA_000966675.3 Picea glauca | reverse complement strand
TTAATTTTCCCTTGGTTTTTGGGTTGCTTGGTATTATGCTTGAGTTACTGTTTTTATACACGGTGGAATTTATGTATCAGGTGGCTTATTAGTCCATGCATTTTCTTTTTTAAATATTGAAAATACAAAAAATAGGCATTTTGCATTGGTTGCCATTTTTGTCTTTGAACCTTTATCGTTAGCTTAGCACATTTAGCGAAAGATCGCATTTTACTTTTGAGTTGCAGAGTTGAAATTGAAGATTGCACTGTTTTTATTTAGCATATCATTCACTGAAAAGTTAAAGTTAGGCTTTGCATTATATCTATTTTTTATGTGTATGAAGAGTCATAACACCATGAGTTTCATTTCCATACCTTTTTGAGTAACCATGACCAATAAAATTTACGCTTTAAACTAAAATTGATTAGTAACAATTTTATCTTTTAGGGTGCACAAACTAGCCTAGGATTTAGTGCCTTGGAATAGGATTTTGTGAGTAAACTTCTCCAAGGCAATTAAATCAACATATGTGTCTGAGACAGGGAGTTGAAAGTCCATTGTATAATTGATAATATCAGGAGGCTCTGCTCACATTGGAGTTAATCACGAGGTCACATGAAGTTAGTTGAAGGGATAACCCCCAGATACTCACCTAGCGTCAGAGATATTTTTTTGGATTTATTCCTATTTGGGGATCTTTCTAGTGCCCATACCTCTGTGAGAGGTGGTACTTTCAAGGTTTCGGGCTTTTCTACCCTGCCCAAACAGTGATCCGAACTTATGATTGCTCACCTATGCATCGTTTATACAATGGTTTATTAGTTGCTTGACTTAGGTATCTCATAGGTTACTTGCAGGGGTTATTATTCTTGTACCATGAGTCAGATAGGGGTTGGATAACACACAACCTTTATGGAGGATTACCTCTCTGGGGGAATCTGACCGACTGGTTGTTAAGCCTACTAGGGCCCTTATAACTGATTCTGTTACCTCCAAACTTTAGCAGGGAGTCTCAAGTCCCTCCTGAACGAGACACACCTTCTCTAGCGAGGGAGGCCACTTAGCCACTTTAGCCCATTTGCATGCATATTGGTCGTTCGACTTTTTGGTATGCTCTTTGACTACTAGTTGGCCCTAGGAGTCTGTTGTTGGTTTTATTATCATGGATAGTGGAGTCCCTTTTGTTCCTCCATTCACCGCTACCCACTCCATGATGCTTTTTCATCTCATGGGGGTAAACCCTTCTGTTTTTTACAATGGTATGCACGATTACAATGCTCAGTCTGCACCTTGGGTCTCTAGTCATTTTTCTGTTGATATGCCTTCTCACGTGCAATCCCCTCCCTGGTCTACTTATATGAATCTTAGCATTGGACCCAAGGGCACCACCGCTCCCATGCCCACTTCGTCGTTTGATATGAGTCATGTTCCCATGGGAGGTTGGAACCTTCGCCCTTATGGATTCAATCCTAGCTATGCTTTTTCAGGAGCCAGTGCTTAGATGGGTGCTTATTCCACTTATTACACCCCACCCATGTATCTTTCATCTGCTATGTCGGTCCCTTTAAACACTTTTTCTATGATAGGTCCTCAAGTACCCCCAGGTATTTCATATGGGGAGAACCAATTTTATGGTTTGGGCTACCCTCCTTACGGGACCCCTTCGCAAGGGGGAAACATATATCCTCACTTGAATAATCCTTATCCTACCTCGATATCTTTGCAGACCTCAGTGATGATGCCCGCCCAGACCTCTTTAGACCACTTTGGCATAACCCACCATGTCTCTGAGAAAAGACTGGGAGTACAACAAGATCCTTTCTAGCCTGCAACGTTTCAGAACCCATCTTTCCCGGGACCTTGGAATCAAATTCCGCAATCTATCACTAGCCCAGCCACTGTCAGCCACACCAGTGCACCATCACCAACCTCTGCTAGTCATGTTGGGGATGGGTCAACATTTTCTACAAATTATGTCGACAACTCACTTCCAACCTCTGCCAATTATGTTGGGGGCACCATCCTCTTCACCCCGGACCATAGCAGTATCACGTCTCCAACCCCTATTCATCATATAGGAAATGACTCTCTTTCCTTGGTCAGTCCCATCGAGAATCCTAAATGTCTCATATGTAAGCATAAATTCCTTTGCAGGACTTATGAAGGATGTCACCTTACCCGCTTGTGTTCAGTTACTTCCGAGACACCAGCAATGTGGGGCTCCCCTAAAATCTCCCCAAGGAATGAGACACCTACAATCCCTCCTTACATCACTTCTCCTTTGGTTATCTTGGCGGTTTCGCTGAGGCAATTTTCCTCCGATCTCACCCCCTTTGTGGAGGTTGAAGTGTCTCTTGCCCCCATTACTATGCATCCTCTTCAACCTATAATTAAAGAAGTGACTACACTAGTGCAATCTTTGGTCAAACCGACTCTCCCTCAAGAGAGTGATGCACCTTCCAATCATGTCATCAACATTCCAAGTCTTCCCTCTTCTGAACAAGAGAGATTCATTCTTCCTCTGAATACTCTCCCTCCAAGTCCTGACGAGACCCCCTTTGATTGGGACGACCTGATGGGTCATCCCATACCCCCACCCATGTATTTTCCATTAAGAGACATTATTTGAACCATAACAGAGACTATGTACTCCATTATCACTTTCTCTTCATCGACTTGGAAAGATTTGGGCTTTCCCAAGCTTCTGTCAGCTATTCGCAAGATACTGACTTTCGGCAGAAGGCCTGGATGGGAGCCTTGGCCTTCCCCTCTACATGTTGATTAGAACAAAAACACGACTCTTAGTTAATCTCTTTTCTGACTCGTTATTAAAAATTGAAAAGATCACCGAGTGATTTGTCCCTTTCACACTCGTTAAAACTAGATTTGAAAGATCATGAGTCCTAGTTAAGCTCTTTTCTGACTCACTATCAAAAATAAAAAAGATTGCTGAGTGAACTTGTCTTTTTCACACTCATAAATTTGATTTGAAAAGACGTCTATTTGGCACAAGTTTACCCCTTTTTCACACCAAGTAGACTAAAAGATATAAAAAAGGACATTTTTTGGCGTTAAGTTGTGATTGCATCTCATGCTCTCGCTTGCAGTATTGAGCCTTTAGACAGTTCTCGCTTTGTGTTATAAATCGTTGCCTAAGCAATTTTTCATCCTCAACCAAGTAGAGCCTTGCTTTTATCCTTCGCAATTTGACACCCTATACCTTGGAGGGAACATCACCCCAAGTGTCCATCTCCCACATGCATTTCCTTGCATTAAGCATAGGTACGTTCCACTGCTGGAACTAGTTGTGCTTACTTGCGACACTCGTTCCCTCCACTGTATCATAGCATTCATTTTTTATGAAAAAAAAAAAAGACGGGCGGGAAGGGAGTACTATATTGTATTTGGTAGCAGTCGTGTCACCTTTGAACAAAGCACAAAGTTATTGAGTCCTTGAGTCATCATAATTTTGGGTTTAGCATGGCCTTAGGAAGCTAATCTCGTTACAGAGTTTTCTCTACCGACTGGTTACTCTTCCAGTCCCTATAGAGAACATTATGGATGCTTCCTGCATCTAATTGTCACATCATTGAGTCTATGCTGCCAGAGTCCACCATATGTCTCATGCTCTTGTTCAAAGGAAGTCTATCAACCTATGTCAGCCACTCCTCAGAAATCTTGACTTTTCATGTTGGCCATACTCACAGTTTGTCTCAGAATCACATGATACTTTGGTCTTATTGTGCACCCTGGCCCTACTTTCATCATTGGTAGGTCACCTTGAACCTAGCAATCGACATTTCATTATTGGTCATTGACTGGGTGGTTTCCCTTGTGTTCGATGGCAAGACATCTATTCACACTTTGGGATTCGTGCAGTGTCTCAAACGCCATTAGACTTATTGGTGGTTTCCTCGCCTTTGTCATCATTTTTCATCATTGGCTGCTATTCAGAGGGTCTTTTTCATGTACCGCTTGCATTTGGGACACCTGAAAGATGCACAGGGTCATTGGTTCATGAACATGTTCTTCGTACAATCTCCACCAAATCATGAAGCTCCTGCTTTATTCCTCGTGCTGACTGATGAGAGATGCCTTAATGCTCTCCTTCCGGCAGGTCTCCTTCCATCGAACTCAACTCATTTATTCTAAATATGAGACCTAGAGTTTTATGAGTACCTTGAAGCTTGCAGTAATTAGTGGTAGGATCTCTCTCCATTAACAGATGGGAATACATCAATGTCTCGTGATCAATGGATATCTCAAGTGTTCGACACCAACTCCTTTATTCACATTTGTAGAGATGTACTCGGTGCCTTAATACTTACTTTCATCATCGGTAGGCTATCTTGCGTTTGTTAATAGTATAACTCAATGACTGGTAATCAAACGATGTCTCATCGTGTTCGACCTCAACTCAATTATTCACATGATGTAGACTTGCACCATTGGTGGATAGTGTAGAAGACTTGAAGACATCACTATGTGGCCGCAGCTTTCCTAAGCTATTGCTTCCATTTCATCGGACCAGTACCTATTTGACTTCAATAATCATGGGAGATCAGATTGTACTCCATGGTATACATATATCTTCATGTTAATTTTTGAGACTGGTTTCACTGGGCCTTGTTCGTGACTATGACAACTCTTGGCATATAACCGCATTTATATTTGCCTATTCATGGCCATGAACACTTGTTTGGTATATTTTCCACATGGATCTGAATTGTATTCTTGGAAACCATGTATGCAAAGTCAGTACATAATGTAATGAGCAATTGAGTTCGTCCAGCTGGTTCTCTACCACTCCACTTCTGGGTTATTTATAATGTATTTCGGTCATCGCAGATACTCCTCTGATCTCACACATTAGGGGGCATCTGTTATAGCAATATTTTCCTCACCATTGCTATCTTGCACAGAGGGCCTTTTTCCATTTCCCTATGTAGACTTATCATCCCTTTTTGATGAATCCAGAGATAAAAATATATATTTTTCCACATATACGCTCCCTAACTACCTATCAAGATGTGTATAAGCTTGTTGCTCCACTACAACTCGCGTATATCGAGATTTGTGCCAGAAAATACAAAATGAAGTCGGGTTTCCATGTCATGACAGAAGATCTCTGATCTTTGGCCTTCCATATACTAGGAACATTCCGACTCGGCCCTTCAGTTGCATTCTGGAGGCTATAAGAGCACAATTTCGATCTATGGAAAAGAGGAGAAAGCATTCAAATTTGAGAGAAAAGTTACTCTGGAGAAATTACTTCATATTGAGTCTGCATCCCTTTGTCCCTCAAGTCTGAACACAATGTTTAGCCCCTAAGCTCTTCCATTATCATTGAGAGGACCCCATTGCCTCTTTTCTATGAGCTTGCCTTTGGTGGAGGATTGAAGTGGTGGAGACCCAGTTGGAAGGAACTTGGTTTCTTGGTTTTGAACCATGTCGACACAGAAGTCTGTAATGTTGATACTTCTTTCGATCAATTATTAATAGAAATACTCCTTTCCCATCCTATCAATATCTTGCAAATATATGATTATTATCCATGGGCATGTTTGTAATGTTTATTAACAGATTGTGCTATTTGATGTGCTAACTCATTTTATATATCGTCACTATATACTTGCATTGCTTGTTTGTTGAGAACTTATTGCAGGTGTAAAGTTTTGGGTCAAAGTGCTCAATGGTGGAACGACATCAAACAATCGGACCAAGGTAGGCTTCTTCCTTGTATTACACATTAGTTTATATAGCACATGTTGGAATTGAGTTGATTTCTGCAGTCATACCTGTCTGTTGTGGTTTACGCTTGGCCATAAAGAGTTTTTCCCTTGTAACAGGAGGAGGATTGAGAAAGGGTGCCTTATGAAGATCACATGAATGCCTTATCACTTGATGATTGGTTTAATTAGTGAGATTCCCTCTATGAAATATAGAAATCTATAGATGAACATTATATTTCCTTTGCAATGTTGCATATGTATTACAATATTTTCTTTAGTGGGAGAATTAATGTGACTGCAGAAAGAGTCTTGGTGTTGCACAAGCCCTCCTCGAGGATGAGCTCTAAGTATCAATCAACAACAAATTCTATCGTATTAATTAGTGGAAAGCACAACAACAATTGTGGAAATATCTATGATAGAAGTCTAACATATGGTATATGCTTACATCCAAGAGTTTAACCACTATGTCATTCGTCTTAGAGTGAGGGATGAAGAATCAAAATTATTCATTACATTCAGTGGTGGATTGATTACACCAATTTAGAAAGAGCTTGAAATGTTTGACATCTACACTCTTGAACATGTATGTTGAAAGGCTAAGTTAACATAAGCTAAGAATAATTGGAGGAAGCCTAATAATGCTACTAATGTAAAATCTATTTAAGGGAAGAAAATCACTGCTAAATATGGTTCATAGAAGAACCCACTCATTGAGACTATGTAGAAAAACATTGATCTAGGTGGATGTCTGATTTTGTGACTATTTGATAAATGGTCCTAAATATTGCCAATTTTATAGTTCTTGAGCATATGACATGTTTTTTTCCCATACCATGCATTTTTTATGATTTTGAAGGCCATGAAACCTAAGTCATCATGGGTGAACAAACTTGTAGAGATTAAAATAAGCTTTCTAACTATCCAAAGAATGCCCAAAAGAGAGTTCATATGCAAAATTTATGCCCCCCAAAAGTTGATGTACCAACTAGGCTCCTTGAGGTCTGTGTTCCTTTGACCACTTCAACTTCTAGGGTTTTGGTGTTTTCCTCTTAGGGATTTTGAAATTATGTTAAAACATAGTTTCATCCATGTAATCTTATCTTTTTTTGAATAACTATTGGCTGGCACTTGAAATAGTTATTTGTCGAATACTGAAATGAAAATAACCAATCATGTCTTACTAAATATTGCATTATGAAAGTTAGGCCTTCTAGCTATGATATTAGTAAAATATGCATGTTCAAAACCATCATATTAATAATACATATATGTTTCCTTATTTCACAAGCATACTTGATGTTTCCTTGCTCCAAAACATCCAATGTGAAGATCATAGCTTGTGGGTTTCCACTTTCTCATCAGGTTTATGTGACTATTGCTATTTTTGGTGTCAATCTTTATTTTGTTGTTTTTGGTGCCCATCCAAATGCTTTCTTATCTGGACATTTATTTTTGAAATTTGGTAAGTGGCTAGTGTGGATCTCCCAAGTTACATTGAGAATGTGGTTATCTAATAAGCTTAAAAATTATTAGGAGGCACTATTCACTTAAAAAAACCTTAAAAATGATTAGGAGGAATGATTCACTTATTTTCATATGCCCACCCTTGCACCATGTAGTAAGATCACATGATTACTTGATTATTCCACATGAAGGGTCAACCATTAACAATATTTGGCCTTATAACTTGGTGATTTTTTCTACTAGCATTCTCTTAATAATTTACCTGATGGCCTTACAACTATTAGAACCCACATAACAAAGTCACAACATGTATCTTTGTTGGTTAATTTCCCTTTCACTGCCTAGGATTGAATCTATATGATCATTCTCTCGCACAGTGACGTTCATTTACAAAATTTTGAAGATCCAATTGAGCACTAAACTCCTTTCTCTTCCACACAACCAGCCAATGGAACTACGGGTAATGTCTTCACAAAATTTCATTGGCTTAAACCATAGTCAGTTTTTCTAGCCCGAATGCCACAGTTGTCATCAATCTACCTTTTGGTTAGATGATCATATTAAAACCTTGAGTTATTCATTCAGGGTGTAATTTCGGGTGGTCAGAGTAATACTCTGAACAATCTCTTTCAGGATCTGAATAGTCTCTTTTGGGAACTGAACAAATTCTAACCATGGTTGTTGATCGTCATTGAAAGGAAGATCCAGATCTGCCGCATGTAGACTAATGATATGAGGGGATATTCCTCGATACCTTTTTTTTCAAGAGTTTGAACCCAACTCCGAATGAACTATTCCGACAGACGATGTGGATCGCTTCTCGGTGATCTCCGATGGATAAATATGGTTGATCTCAGATCACTCTGATTATACATGTCAAAACCTTTTCTGGACTTCTCCTTTGCACGGAAATCAAAAGGGGAATATTCTTCAATTCCTTTCTTCAATGCTCTTGTCTTGGAAGATTGGAGTGGACTCCTAGGGAACTACCCTGATGAATGGCATAAATCTTCTTGGATTTGTTGGATGGTCATATGTTGTTGTCTCAGTGGATGTTTTGATATAGAAATAGAAGAATATTCCAGAAGAATCTGATGATAGAACTCTGACGGACACGCACTGCTTCCTTTCAGGGTTCTAACCGACGAATTATAGGCACCATCGATTTGATCTGAGTAATTCTCAGATTTAATCACGACCATCAATTTTTAAAACTTTGTATATCACGCATTTTTTTGGTTGTGCTGGACTCTGATTCCATGTCTGATCTCTACGATCACGCTTACTTGCACTCTGAATCACAATTTATACAGAGAATTTGACAAGTACACATACATAAGGTATAATCTCACAATTAGATTCTTTATTCTATGATTGAAGGAATAAAATATGACATTGCTGCTATGTTTCTTTGTGGTCTCACAGACCTCTGCAACACACACCAAATCCTCACTCTGCACACTCGCTAAACTACCTAATTACATCAAGCATTGATTTAACAACAATGAATCCTTGGGTAGCTCGTAGCTAATAGGATCCCAAGTGATCCTAACAAACCTTAAAATATAGGAAATTTGTTCCTACTTGAAAACAATAAGATCTCAAAATCCAAACTACTAACAAAAGACATTTGCTAAGATGTCTTCTAGAAACACCTAACTATTACAATCAATTTAAATTAGGGAACCGACTCCCTTGGTAAAAGTTTTGTGACCTTTAGGGTCAATCTTGAATTTCACTGGTAGATGCTTCTGCATTAGACTCATGGGGAAGAAAATAAGTGTTCAAGAGATCTTCTGCATCTATGCCATAGTTGGATATTTATGTTTTTGTCATCCAAGTAGCATCTTCCTTTGGCTGATTCTTCCACTTGATCAAATATTGTCTCAACCTCTCTGTGAACTTTCTTAGGAAACTATTATTTCCACTCAATGGTATGATCTTCATCACTTACAAGATCTTCCTCTTGCTGATTATTCCACTTGATCAAATATTATCTCAACCTCTCTTTGAATTGCCTTAGGCAACTATTATTTCCACTCAATGGTATGATCTTCATCACTTACAAGATCGTCTGTTGGAACATCCTTTGTTCCTTTATAAAAATACAGATCTACCACATTGAAGATTGAAGAAATTCCTATATCAAAAAGAAGTTCAATCTCATATACATTAGTAGAAAATTTCCTCAATATTCTGCAAGTTCCAATCTTCTTCAACTTAAACTTGTTGTAAGTCCCTACTAGAAACCTCTCTTTTCTAAGATATTCCATGAACAAATCACCAACCTAAAAGTCCACTTGTATTCTTTTCATATCTTCCCTCTATTTATATTTACCACTGCTCTCCTGCAACCTTTGTTTAATACTTTCTTTCATGTCTTGCATGCTCACAACAAAATCCTCACCATTTGCACTCCTTAGTTCCTATTTTCCCAAATTTCACGGTTCATAAACTCTTCTTGGGTGCATACCATACACAATTTGAAATGGACTCATTCATGTACTCCTATTTGGTGAGTCATTATATGCAAATTCAGCCTCAACAAGCATTTGATCCCACTTTTTAGGATTTTCATATACAAGACTCCTCAAAATATTCCCCAAGATTCTATTCACTACCTTTGTTTTCCCATCAGTCTGTGGATGATAGGATGAACTAAAACTGAGATTGCTACCCAATTTCTTCCAAAAGGTTCTCCAAAATTTACCTACAAATTTTGTATCATGATTTGAAACAATGGTTATGGGTAAACCATGCAATCTCACTATTTCTGAAAAAAATAGTGAGATTGCAATCTCACTATTTATTCCCCAAGATTCTATTCACTACCTTTGTTTTCCCATCAGT
>JZKD02S2051165.1:1265614-1278663 GCA_000966675.3 Picea glauca | reverse complement strand
GGGTGAGCCACTTGCCTTGGTGCAGGAGCTACCTTCCTTTGACAACTTGATAAAGATGGATCTTTTGTTGGCGAGTGCCCTTGAACTGCATGTCCACAATATGATCACTATATTCCTAGCATGCATTCAGGGTTGAGCTCTATTGGTGTCAATTTTTATTCTATCTCTGAGGTGTCCAACAATGGTGGGAAGTATGGCCGAAGGAGATCCACGTTGAATATTCGGTGCAAGAAAAGGAAAGGAGGAATGTTGAGCTCAAAATAATTGTCATCCAAAACCTTGGTGATGGTTTAAGGTCTGTAAAGGAGTGGGAAAAGATTCTGATGGGGCCTTGTAAAGCGTTCTTTCTACAAGTGTAACCACACTCTGTCTCCCACCTAAAACTTATGTGGCACCTGGTGTTGATCATGGCACTGCTTGTACTTGGCATTGGAAATTTGTGAAATATCCTGAACTTGTTGGTGGATGTGTTGGATCTGCTCAATGAACTTAGAGGATTTTTCAACTTAAGTTGGAGAAGGTGATGAATCGGTCGATGTGGCTGCAATAGGTAGTGCAACATCTATGTGACCCAATGGCTGGAATCCCAATTCGACCTAAAAGGGGCTGTGTTCGGTTGAGCTATGTAGGCCTCTATTGTAGCTATGTTGAACATAAGGAAGACTCTAATCCCATGTACGTGGGTGCTTGGGATTTTACATGCGCAGGATATGCATTATCATTCGATTGAAGACCTCGGTTTGGCCATTTGTGTGGGGGTGGAAGGAAGTGGACTTGGCGATCTTGGCGTCCAACAGTGATCAGATGCTCGAACAGAATGTGTTGAGGAACTGACTGTCCCAATCTGAGACAATGGTTTGTGGGATTCCAAAATGTACCTAGGCTCATTCAAAGAAGAGCTTGGTAGTGGCCTCTGTTTTGATGCTCTTCTTGCAAGAGGCCATGATTTCCATCTTGGAAAAGCGATCAACAACCACAAAGACACAGTCATTTCCCCTTTTGGTGGATGGAAGGACCGACATGTAGTCCATTGATATAGATTCCCATGGCCTATTAAGAGTAGGAAGAGGGGTGTACAAGCCTTGTTTCTTAGTGGTCGGTTTGGAAATAGCACAGGCAGTGCAAGACCTGATATACTTACTAACATCATGTCGATGTTTTGGCTAGTAGAAATGTTTCTGTAGCACTGCCACTGTATTTTCAATGTTGAAGTGTCCTACCACCCGACTGTAGTGGGCTTCCCAAATTATCTTCTCTCACTTGCTTGATGGAATGCATAGATGGCCTAGTTGACACAATATCATTTCCTTAAGATGGAAATTAGAGACAACTGAGTCTGCGCCTAACATTTGGTATGTGGTGGCGAAGTCAGGGTTTGTCTCATAGAGGTTGGGCCATTCGAAGTTTTCGTGGCAGAAAGATTCTAGCACCATGGTGAGTGTTGTGACTAGAGGTCAACTGAGGCAATCAATGAATCAGTTGGTACTGCATGTTTTATACTTGATGTTGAGGTGGAACTGCTGCAAGTATGTGGACCACTTCTGATGGTGGTCATTCCGCAATTTTCCTTGTGCCTGCATGAACTGCAGTGGTTTATGATTCGTGTAGAAGACTGTCTCCTTCCCGAGAATGTAACGTATTCATTGGTGGTAGGCTTTCACAATGGATTACATTTCTTTGTCGTTAGTAGGGTACTTACAGACAACATCTGATAATGTCTCACTATGATAGGCCATGAGGGTGGTTGTGCTGAGTGAGAAATGTACCCACAACATAGTCTCAAACATTTGTCTCGATCTTAAAGGGTTGTTGCAGGTCCGGTAAAGAAAGTACTGGGGATGAGCACAAGCATTTCTTTAAATCATCGAACGTTGTCTATTGGGACATTCCCAACACAAATGTTTCCTTACCACCACCTCTGGTTACTTGGATGAGGGCCCATGCAATATGGGAGAATCCCAACATGAACCTGCGATAGAAATTGGCAAGGCCTAAGAAGCTCTGAAGCTCAGTGACCGTGGTTGGGGCTGGCCAGTCACGAATGACCTGGATCTTGGTTGGATCCACATGCACACCATGCTAATCCATGATGTAGCCTAGGTACTAGACCTTGTCCATGCCAAAGGAACATTTTTCCAAGTTGGCATATAGCTTGTGCTGTCGCATGGTGTGTAGAACCTGCTAAATATGTTGGAAGTGTTCCTCCCAATTCTTGTTGTAGATGAGCATGTCATCTAGATAAACCACTACAAAAGTATCGATGAAAGGTTGCAGGATATCATCCATCATCCTCATGAAAGTTGTTGGAGCATTTTTCAAACCAAAGGGCATGACCAACCATTCAAAAAGACCTTCTTTTGATTTGAAGGTGATCATCCATACATCTATCTGTTTTATGGGGACCCAGTGGTAGCCAAAATTCAGATCAATCTTACTGAAGTATTTGTCCCCCTTGAGATGATCAAGGAGATTGTCAATTCTGGGAATCGGGTACTAGTTCCTGATTGTGATTTTATTTAGGGACCGGTAATCAATGCAGAGTTGCCATGTCTCGTCTTTCTTTTGCACCAACATAATTGGGCTCCCACAAGGCGATGAATTGGGACGAATGTGCCCCTTGTGGAGTAGTTCTTTGATCTATCGCTTGATCTCCTCATTCTCTAACAAATAGTAGCAGTGTGTTAGGGTTCATATTGATGGTATGCTTGACCTGAAAGTGCAGAGGTACCCCAGTAGGTGAGGAGAATATATCTTTGTATTCTGCCACAACCTTGTCCACTTGCTTCTGCTGTGTGGAGAGGTCAGCCGCGGAGGCCCTGGATGTGGTCAAAATAGTTCACTCACTCTGAGAGAGAATCATGAAGAAGAAAAACTTCTCGGTCTGAGAGATGACCTTCCTGTATTTCTTGGTAGAGATCAAGGAAATAACACTAGGTGGGACAGCCTCGGGTATCCTATATAATTTCCTATTCAAAGTAATAATAACACTGCGAGGCCTAGACTCATATACAACATGACGTTTCCATAAATAAGGTTGGCCCAAAATAATATTACAAACTTATAGAAGAGAAACATCACACAATACCTCATCTTTGAAGGGATTGATGTCATATGATAGGCGACACCATTGGCTAACACGGAGATCGCTTCCTTGGTGGAGCCATCCAATGGTGTAGGGATGTGGGTGTGGCATTGCCGATAGGGCTAGCTACTTGAAAACCTCTTCTGAGATGAGGTTCTTCTGGCTACAACTATCAATGATTAAGTGCAGCGAGATGCCTTTTACCCACATCTGTGAATCAAAGCAGAGCTCACCTTCTTATTTCTCATTTGGTTCACCGGGCTGGACCTTGGTGGTAGCAACAGTGGCACTGGGTTTTGCGTCAATGATCCATATCCCCCTTTATGGTTCTGACTCAAAGTCAAAACCCACATCTGATTCATAGGCTTTCACCTTAGCTACTAACAATTTCTTAGAGCGACAATTAGTAGTGTTATGCCAGGGGCTCTTATGGAAGTCGCACCACTTCCCAGTATATTTCTTTGTCTTTCTGGTGTCCTTCTTTGCTTGCGGCCTAGAATGGTTCTCCCGAGGCTGTCTTTCTTTTCTCTGTCCTTTTTTTTGTGGGTTGGGGCTTCCCTTTACATTCTTCTGATGTGAGGGGTTCCCAGGGCCAAATTGTCATGTATTTTGTTTAATCTTTTGCTCGATTTTGACGACATATCGATAGGCCACACCCAAGGATGAGATGTCCAAAAACTCCATTTCAGCCTAGATGTATCTATGCAAACCACCGCGATACTTGAGAAACACATGTCACTCATAATCTTTGATACCCACCTTGGTGAGCAAGGTATGGAAGATATTTGTGAACTCTGACACTGCTTGGTCTCTTTCTTGTCGTAGTGTGGCCCATTTTGTATATAGGTCATCATAATTTCCGACAGGGTAGTATTGTTCCTTGATAAAATCCTTGAAGGACTCCCAAGTGACCGTGACTATAAATAATGAGGGTTCCTCTGTTTCCTTTTGCTCACAGATAGTATCCCACCAATCTTTGACATGGGAGACGACTTTGAGGAACGCAAACGTAATATTTTCTTTGTTCGAAAAGTCATGGACATAAAAATACCCTTCTAGCAGATTTAACCATTTGTCTATAGCATCTGCATCTATCTGACCTTCAAATATGGGAATGTCAAAGTTTATTTGTACCTTAAAGGGGGCGGCGCCTTTGTTCGAGGAAGATGTGTCATCTGTTGGTATTCACTGAAGGATTTGTAGAAAATTATCCATCATTTTGTTCCTTTATTACATGAGGGCTTCCTCGAGCAAGATTTTGAAAGGATCTCCTATCCTGTCGTCTTTATTTTATCCCACCATGAGAGGTCAGTTGGGAGTGCGAGATATTTTTTTCTCAGGAGAAACAAGCTCGAGACCCAATTCTTTGTACCCTGACCTCATCGGGGGAATTCATTAAGAACGTCAGGGAGAAGACCGCTATGATACCACTGATCTGGATTTTATGAGAAGAACAAAAATGAATACAAATTATTATTATTCTTAACAAAGAGACACAAGAATAACAGAGATACAATAAAACTAGTTTCTATTCAATAAGGAAGTGTGTTTAAATTGTAAAATGCATCGGAAAACAAGCTTTCTAGAATGTTGGCAGCTTATCTCTGAGAAGAGATGTGACAATTGCGCTCATTCACAAGAAGATAGTTACAATGAGTCTCTCCAATAATTTTTACAGTAAACAAGAAATCCAAAACCATAGACATCCAAAAACCTAACCCTAGGATATGAAGCGCCAAAAGTCATGTGGGCCCCGTTGGGGTAAGCTAGTACATTAACTTCTCGAGGTCATAACTTTTGCATATGATCTCCATTTTAGGCGAACAATAGCCCGTTGGAAAGGTCTATCAGAGTAATACACATGCTTCCTTTAGAATATAACTTCATCAATATTATGACTATGGAGATCCCTAAAAATTTTGTTTAGGGCCTCAAAACTACCAAACTGGAAAACTGCCAAAATGAGCCATTTGGAATAGGTGGGAGGTCACCAAGATCCATATGGATAATCCATTTCTAGAAATTACCTTCTCTCCAT
The DNA here is from genome assembly GCA_000966675.3 of Picea glauca. Classification (NCBI taxonomy): domain Eukaryota; kingdom Viridiplantae; phylum Streptophyta; class Pinopsida; order Pinales; family Pinaceae; genus Picea; species Picea glauca. Next base: position 1,273,543 of record JZKD02S2051165.1, on the reverse strand, counting down.
GGAAATTGAGCCACATGATCGCCCAAACCCTCAAGATTGCAGAAGCCTCAACTCTAGGACGAAGACGATTCGCAAGGAAAACAATTTGGGTGAAAGCCCAATTGGAGAAAGGCAAGACTTGACCTTTCAAGAAGTCAAAATCTTGGAGGGTGAAGAGGAATTAATACGAACCCTACATAATAATTTCCAACTAAGAGACTCTCCTAAATCACAAACATCTCATTTGACAGGACCAAAAAGAGTCGGTGTCACTGACGTCAGTCCTAAGCACAACAAACAACCCCCTCACACACAAGAAAAATTCGTGGAAATCTAGAAGAGGGGATTCCTAATACTAAAGGAAGGATTAATAAAGGCCCCACCTACCACCTCTTCTCTCTAGTGTGTGACCAACTAAACTCCCACAGAGCTATTTGTGGTTTGGAAAACATCACATTACCAACTACTCTCAACGACGACAATCGACATGACCGTGATCGAAGATGGCCCCATCAACATTTAACGCATGAGATCCTTCCAAATAATCCTAGGGAAGAGATCCAAGAGGAACTCAATGAGATCTCTCAGCATATAACAATAAAGTATAGATACCAGAGCTCTGTGCAACATGTTAAGGATTTATGCCTGCCAGATAATAGAGGGAGTAGAGAATCTTAGACCGCCACCCACAATTAACATTTAAGGAAGCTACCTCTGCACATAAGTCTCGACGAGGATCAAATCAGAGAACAATTGCTCTCCCATGAGGCTCAGGATTTGGGAGGAGGTCTGAGGCAGATCAAGCAAGTAGGGGGCACCTCAGAAATAAATGCTCATAATGTGGAGTCCTTAGGACTCCTAGAAACTCCATCTCCTCTATGATAATATCCTAGATGACGAGCCCCCATCATGAGAGTAGGACTAAGACAATTAGTGATTTTTTCATGATGACACTACAACTCAAAATCCTGGCCCAAACCTTTCAAACCTCCTTCACAAACAACGAGGGATCTTCGAAGAACTCCCTTAAAATTTTTTACCACCCCATTCTTTGAGCTCTGATCAGAGACACTATGCCCCCTAGGCATGGCTACCCCCCAAGTTACAGATGAGGCTCTGAAATCCATGGAGATTCCTCCTCAAGGCAATAGTAGGAAGGAGTTCTAGAAACTAGGATCCAACATGAGGCATTCAACGTCGCCCATAAGTTCACCACGAACAACCCTCAACATTTCCAAAGAGCTTTGGAGAAAGCAGAATATACTATCAGTGAGGAACACGAGATGACCACAGACATAGAGGTAGTCGACTCCACAATTCACTAGGTTCCAAACATCATCCATTCTAGAGGAAGAGACACGCGCTATTGGCGAATTGTGGAACTATACTGGAACCTCAAGAGACTTCTTGGCCAAATGCTTCAAACAAGAGAGGACGCGCAAAACATGCTCCAACTCTAGCTTGATGACCTTCAGTTGATGGTTCGCGAGATTCTTGCTCGCCTCCCCCAAGAAATGTGTCATCTTGATCACCCTTTGGGCCACCAGGAAAATGAACCGATTCACCAGGAAGCCCCATCAGGAAACTCAAGCGCGGGGCCGTCGGCCCCTTGAAGTTTCTTCTCAAGTTTTGTCCTTTTTGAAATGATAGTAAATAGTATTTATAGTCAGGAAATCCATAGTTTCATAACAATATTTAAGTTTTTTTGGACTAGATATAAACAATACTTTTGGTAGGATCCTATTTACTTCTTCTATTGGCTTGGTTTCCCAAGTGGCAAGACAACAGTATGAATTTTTGGACTGTATGATATTTTGAAAATTTAATAGAAATATTGATACGAACCTTACAATAAATAAATAAACCGCATTAGATTGTGTTCTATAAAACTCATTGTAAAACAACTTAAATTGAGTGGAAATATTTCTAGTATATATCGTGCTATATAAAACATGCAAAGAACAAGTTATTGTATGTTAATTTTGTTGCCATCATCTCCTTGTTTCATACCTTCCCATATACTTTGCATTTAGTAATGGTGTTATGCATAAAACAAATTCAAGATATCTCTACTCGCCAGTGCGAAAGTAAAATTCTTCCATATGGCCAACGCAATTCTATATATTCAACCACATTTACATATTTTTCCCACATGTTTTCTCATAAAACTTGCAAGAAAAGTGTGTATGGATATGGATGAATCATCAAACTGATCATTAAATCATTTTATCAAGGCATTGTCTAACTATTATAGGAAATGGTGTTTTTTGCCAGAATCCGACGACATAAATCTACACGAAATCACTATTTTTTGTTGTTTAAAATCTAGCTTTGAATGCAGAAATGGATTCAACATGCTGAAAAACCCTTGGGGCACTCGAATTATACAAAAATAATCACTCGGATCTGTCCATCAAATGATCTTCTACTGTATTTCGAGCAAATGTCCTGGGAAAAAATCATCGGAGAACCTTCATTTCGTAGAAAGTTTAACCTACGACTTTTATCAAACATGAATTTTAAACTCCTATGGTAGAAGAACATTTACCGTACAATACATAATGACATCTCTCTAAAGCAGATAGATCGATCAAGCTAACATAAAGATAACTCATAGTGATTATTTGTTGTATACTTCCACGTTCAGAACATCACCCCCATCCTGTACATACAATATTGGAACATTAGGTTTAAACAAAATGAAAGCAATCGAAGGAAAAATATATGGTTTTTGTTTTGTTGGTTAACTCAGCACTCACATAAATAGAATCTTTGATTAATGGACAACAATTATCTACCATCTCGAAATCCTATCAATGACAAGTTCCTTGCCTTGAACTCAATGTTCATCTAAATAGAAGCTTTGATTAATGTGCAACAATTATTTACAGATCCGAAATCCCATCGATGAAAAGTTCCTTACCTTGAGACTTGCACATTTTCATAAGGTTCAAGGTAGGGAAACTGCCACTTCAAGTGCATAAGGTTAAGGTTCACCTAATTGATGTTCATGGTTGTAGAATGACTTGAATCGCATCCCAGCCAAGCCTAAGCTACTGCCCCACACCAACCAAATATGAAAGCAAGGCATCTTAATCTCTCTATAAATAGGCTTTGCTCATTTCAAGCTAGCTCTAATGGAGCAACTACTTGTCCACACCTCTCTTCATTACATCCTTCGTTGCCACTTAGGAGGATATGTCGCTGCAACCACTGAAGCACTTGCATGATTAACATTTGTGCCATGTGACAACCCATCCACAAGACACGATTCCAAGAGCAATGGTGATATATGTCTTGGTTTGATTTTCCAAGGATATATCTCACCTTCACGCATTGGTTGATAGTGTAACCTAGGCTCCCATCCCCATCGAACTGTCAAACTTTTGATCACACGTCAATCAACGAGCTTGTTAAATGTGTTTCTTTTTGTTCTTCAATGATGCCACTAAATGCATTTATTAGGTTCTTGAAAACCTATGGTTAATAAATAGTTCATGATTGCATTCTGTAATGATTCTTTCTGTAATGATTGCATTCTGTAATGATTCACCCAGATGGAGATTTGGGCACTCAACCCTTGATCTTCTCTCAAGGAAAGTCATAAAATCAAATGTGGAATGATGCGGTTGTCCAGGATCAATGTGACTTGTAGATTGCAGACAAATTGTACGAGAATGGAGTGGCACTAGATCTTTATTTCACAGTCCTCCATTACATTGGATCCACAAACTTTTACCCTGGCAGAGCCTTGTATGGAATAATGCAATTTTGATAGCCACCCTCAACTTTTTCCAACACAGTCGCAACCCTCTAGCTGGTGGCATTTTTTATTACTTAATTTTGGCAATGATTCTTTGGGTGGTGGCTACTGGTGTGTCATTTCCTTCGGTTGAATTTATAATGAGTAGAATATGAATGACCTAATTCTAATAATAAATGTTTTTATTTTTTGTTAAATTTTTTTATATTAGGAATTTGAACATTATTTGTTATGAAAAAAATAAAATTTATTATATAATATGCTTTTAACTTGAAAAATATGACTTATATTTTATCACTATTACAACATTAAAATTATATAGTTATTACACGTTAATGTAACATTGACTTATTTAACTATTACCAGTATACCTTTGTAGACTTTATCAATCAAATCATTGGACGGAGGGGGGTCCCTTGTCCCATAAGCAAGGGGGTCTCATACACCAGTTAAGTGTCTGGCTTGGCCATGACCTTAAAAATGGATTATTATTATTATATAAAATAAAAATAATTATTATACATTTTAATTATTATAACAATAAATAAATATATTATCAATATTATAAAAAATAACAAGTATACATTTTAATTTAAATTAATGTTTAAATAAGAAATAAAAATTTTAATTCACTGAACTGAATTTCAATGGAATTAAATTGAACATGTGAAATGGTTGAAAAAACGATAATGTAAGGCCTGGATTATAGAGCCTCATAAAAATAAATAAATAAATAAATACTTTCTAATCTACTTCTTTAATTACTGCTACATAGTTTAGAATTTTATTTCTTGATATTCTTCTACCAGCATAATAATTGACAGCTTACCAACAACAACATACTAACAATATAATAATTAACATCATAGCAACAACGACATACTAACAACATAATAATTAACAACAATATAATGATAACAACAATATAATGATAGCATAAAATGTATAAGGTATTTACCTCAACCTGAAGCTTAGTTGATTTAGCCCTTTCCTGGTTGATGATGATGATCCTACCCAAACCAAGTATTAACCTCCCAACCAAATAGGAACAACCTCTCGATCTCCCTAGCTCCAGGAATCCTTGCGGTTTCCTACCCCCCAAGCCCAAAATTCCCAACAACAACTGTGTCCTTGTGAGAGTCCTCAAGCCAAACTGTTCACTAAAAATCCTTCTTTCAGCCTTTCTTCCTCCTCCTTCCTCCCAAATTTTCCCTTCCAAAAACCAAAGATCCCTCCCCAAGTTTTGTCCCCTCTCCCTTATCCTCCTCCCTCAAATCCCACTCCCTCCTTCAATTCTCCAACCACCTTATCCCCCATTAATTCTTCAACCACCTTATCCCTCCCGTTAATTACTTCAACTACCAATTTTAATAATATTATAATAAAGACTCCATAAACTTGTTTTAATAATTAATTAAATTAATATTTATCAATCATGATAATTAAATAGTTAATTAGGATTGTTATAGATAACTAAATCCGAAGGGACACATTGTGTCGTTCGAAACATGTATTCTTTTCACATTTATTTCCTTGCTTTCCATGTGTCCTTTACATCGAGCATTATGCCTTCCACATGTCCTCAACTATATTATTTATGATGATCTCGTCATAAGGTCTCAACATCCTCCCAAGTAGCAGATACTAGGCTATAATTGTCCCACTGGACCTTAACTTGGTCTACTAGACAGTTCCTGTGTTGTCGGACCCTACGGTCCAATATGCGTAATGGTTCTACCGTGAGGGTTCCCGCGTCCGATACCTGCAATTCCTTCCAATTCATTTTATGAGATTCCTCAGCAACATAATGACGTAGAACATATACATGAAAAACATTATGAGTTTTATGCAAGTGGGGTGGAAGTACGAGACGATAGGCAACGAGTCCAATTATCTCTTGGATTTTGAACAATCCTATAAATCGAGGAGACGCCTTTGTCCCCTTCTTGAACCCAATGGTACTCTTATTAGGCCTGATATGAGTGAAAACTTGATCTCCCACTTTATAACTTCAGTTAGTCCTATGTGCATAAGCATAACTTTTTTGTCTATCCCGTGCTTCCTTTAGTCTCTACCTAATCTAAATCATTTGTTCCTCCATCTCTCGAATCAATTTTGGCCCAACTGTCACTCGATCTTCTAACCTTTCCCAACTCAATGGTGTTCTGCATGGCCTTCCATACAGAGCTTTGTAGGGTGGCATTTCAATGGAGCTATGAAAACTGTTATTGTAGGCGAACTCTACCAAAGGTAGGTACTTCTCCCAATGGGTTTGATTATCCATATCATACATCCTAAGAATGTCTTCCATAACCTGATTTATTCTCTCAATTTTCCCATCTTTTTCATGATGATAAGTTGTGCTTAAGTTCAACTGAGTCCCCAACGCTGACTGCAAACTTGTGCAAAACCTAGAAGTGAATCTGGAGTCCCTATCTGAAATGATCTTCTTGCGTAACCCATGCAAACAGATGAACTCACTTACAAACATGTGTGCCACATCAGTGACATCATAAGTGTCTCTAACTAGAATAAAATGATCACTCTTGGTCAACTTATCAACTATCACAAGAATAGAATTGTGTCTATGTGATGTGAGTGGAAATCCCACAAAAAAATCCATAGAAAGATCTTCCCATTCATACATAGGGACATCACGCAGCTGTAGGAGACCTACCAGGTGGTGGCGGTCAACTTTCACTCTTTGAAACTCTAGGCACTTGGAAACTAAATGGACTACATCACGCTTCATGCCTACCCAGAAGAAAATCTTCTTCATGTTTGCATACATTTTCTTCACACCCGGATGCGCACAATAAAGTGCTCTATGGGCTTCCTTGAGTATGATGCTTCAAATATCCCCACCTTCGGGGATGTACATCCTTCCTTGATATCTTAATAGTCCATCTACTTCCAGGCTATATCCTTCATACTTTGGATCTAATTGCCTTCCTCTATGGAGGGTTGAAGTAACCTTTAAATACCAACTATCTCCAAGAATTTTCCCCAAAACATGTTCCCTAAGATTGAATTTTAAGGGTACTAAGGAGAAGACACGTGGTCTCCTACTCAAGGCATCCACGACCACATTTTCCTTTCCCTTGATGTACAAAATTTCAAAATCGTACTCACTCATAAACTCACTCCATCGCCTCTGCCTGACATTGAGATCCTTTTGAGTGAAGAGATGTTTTAAGCTTTCATGGTCCGTTTTGAGCTCAAAGTTTCACCCCACTAGATAGTGCCTCGAAATTTTTAGAGCTGGCATTGCAACTGCCAACTCAAAATCATGAGTAGCATAAATCTCATCATGCTGCTTCAACATCCTTGACGCATACACTATCACTCCTCCATCCTGCATTAGCACGCCCCCCAACCCTTTCTTCAAGGCATCCGTGCAGACTGTGAAGTATTTTTCCGTATCCAACACTTGTAGATTTGGTGCACTAGTTAGTAACCTCTTAAGCTTGATTAATGCACTATCACATTCTTCTCTCCATTCATACCTGACCCCCATGCACTGCAAAGTGGTGATGTGTTTCGCTATTTTAGATAACCCTTCCACAGATATCCAATAATAACCTGCTAGCCCCATGAATCTTCTTACCTCATGAGCATTTTTCATCACTAGCCATTCCATAATGGCCTTTACCTTTTATGGGTTCACAGAGATTCCTTTACCAGAAATGATATGACCTAAATAGTGAATTTATTTCTATAATAAAGAACACTTCGACAACTTTCCATACAATTTGTTCTCTCTAAGGCATGACAACACCACTCGCAAGTGTTCCTCATGTTATCTTTCGTTCTTGGAATAGATGAAGATATCATCCAGAAAGACTTGTACAAAGAGGTCTAAGTACTTTCAGAATACACCATTCATGAGGCTCATGAATACTGTTGGTGCATTGGTCAAACCAAAAGGTACTACACCAAACTTGTAATGCCCAAACCGAGTTCGGAATGCAGTTTTACAAATATCACCTTCCTTAATCCTTAACGGGTGATACCCTGATCACAAATCTTTTTTTGAGAACATCGTTGCTCCTTTCATCTGATCAAAGAGATCATCTATCTGTGGCATTAGGTACCTATTTTTCACTGTAGCATGGTTCAAGTCCTTGTAATCTATACATGGTTGTAAGGAACCATCCTTCTTCTTCACAAACATTACTGGTGCACCC
>JZKD02S2051165.1:1215598-1232656 GCA_000966675.3 Picea glauca | reverse complement strand
TTGGCAAAGAACCCATCTTATCATTCGAAGACAAAGCATAGTGATGTTCAGTATCACTTTGTGAGAGACATGGTTGAGGAAAAGAAGGTGTTGCTGGAAAAGGTTGACAATTTGAAGAATGTTACAGATTCATTGACAAAGTCTGTGAGCATAGAAAAGTTCTCCTGGTGTAGAGAAAAAATGGGCATTGTTGCCTTGGATTGTTGACTATATAGTCCCCTAGACCCCTGGATGCAAAGAAAAAAACAAGTGGGAGAATGTTGGGTATGTGTTATATTCTTTTCATGTGTGTGTGTGGGCGCGTCAGATATGACAACTACATCTGGCGATCCCTCTAGTAGTGTACGTTGTGTCGTGTGCACCGGGTGCTTTCCTAGGGGGAGGTAGGTATGCCCCCCCCTGGTTATTCATAGCATTCAACAACGGGTGGTAGCCCGGGGCCGCCGAGATTCGGGGCAGCGTCCCTAAATTCTTTTTTGGGTGGTTTTTGCTATTTTTAGCGGTTTTCTAAATTAATCTCGTATTAAGGGATTAGGGTTTTGGTGTCTACGGAATACCTAAAAACATTGTATGTATTGTATGGTGAATGGTGAAATTCGATATAATGAATATAAGAAAGGTTTTCCCGGTTGAGGGTTTCCAGTATAGATCTATGTGTACTATGTGAATGAGCCATTGATTAATTTATGTTTTGCTTAAGAATCTATATGCATTGCTTTACTTTGCAGGTTTAAAAATTACACTTTTTGTCTCCACAGGATTTCTTCCTTCTTGTGTTGTTCTTCCAGTTTCCTTTTGATCTCATTCTCCTCCTATTGTTGAGTGATTGTGTAGCCTAAGAGAATGAATTCCCCCTAGAGGTCCTCTAGTTTTTGTTCCAACAGTTTCCTTTCCTAGAAAATGTTCCTGAAGAATTCTTTGTTCCATTGGTGCACCTGTTGTTTGAAGTATTTGAGATTTTTCTGGAAGAAATACATTTTTGTGCCCTTCTGGATTTCTGGTGTGCTCCACTAGTGATGGGAAAGTTCCTGGAAGTTTGGATGGGTAAGCCATAATTTTTCAAATCTAAAGGGTTTTAATTTGGGGGTGGCGATAGTGTCAACCCATAGCTGAACTGACCAGTGATCCGAGGCGGCCTTCGGGAGGGTGTTGGAATCAATTAGGGGACCTTCCACCAGGATATTTTCTGAGATGAGAAAGCGATCTAGCTTGCATGCTATTTTTTGGTGACCTGATATTTTGTTGGTCTAGGTGTAGGTACCATTGTTGTTCTCTATATCAACTAGTCTGAGGTTCTCTAGGAGTTCCTAAAATTTTATGTTGTCCTGCTCCAGGTGTTTCTTCCCCCCCTCTTTTCTCCTCCAGCATGAGAATCATATTGAATTCACCCCCTATTATCCATTGTTTTCCCTAAGCTAGAGAACCTAAGTAGGCCAGGCTTTAAAGAAAGAGGTCTTTGTCCTAGCTGTTTTGCGGTCCATAGGCATTCATGATCATTCCCTCCTTGTCCAAACCTATGGCTCTATAGTGCACTGTGATGGTATTTGAAGTGGAGAAGCCTTGATCTAGGATGACTATGGAAGGGTTCCAAAGGATGGCCAACCCCCCTGAAGCCCCCTTTGAGTCTATTTGATAGGAGTCATAGTTGCACCAGCATCTTTTGAGGATGTCTTCTATAGTTTTCCTTGCACATTTGGTCTCTTGTATCAGGAGTATATTAGGGTCTTCCATTTTGATGCAGTTTCAAAGTATCTTTTTCTTGGATATTCCATTTAGACCTCTGATATTCCAGGTGAGGATATTCATAATTAACAGTTAGGTGGGTGGGAAAAGGATCTCTCTGAGAACTTGTGAATATGTCCCTAGTTGATCATATGGTTTTTTGCTTCCTTCATTAGCTGATGAGATGATTTTCTTCCTCGTTGTTTGTTTTCTTTTGGATGTTTTATTGGATCTTGGTTTGGGTCTATGTGGATTACCAACCTTGATGTAGCCCCTGTTGATGATTCCATAAAAACTTTGTGAACTTTCCTGAGTTGGTCCTCTGGTAGGGTTTGAAGATCCTTCTTGTTGAGTGCTTCTTCTAACCTGTCTAGGTCGATTTATTCTAGGTTCTTCTCATCCATTTCCATGACGATATCTTCCTCTCTTTCTGGTTCCTTCCCTCTGCCTAGGTGGGTCTGTGGATCTAATTCATTTGTTGGGGTTTGGTGAAATTGGTCTTTCTTGTGCTTGGTGGGATTTGTCCTTGCAGTCTTGTGGGGGTTTTCCACTTCTTTTGCTTCTAGAAGGCGGTTGAGGGCTTCAAAGGAATTTCTATTTGGGTTCTTTTTTCCATTGTTGGTTGTGGGATTTTTTGCATTTGTTTCCTTTGATTTTGGACCTGGGTAAATCCTTCCTTTGTTTTCTCTTCAGCTTCCCTTTGGGGGGGGCTCTTGAGGGGGAAGTCTCTGAAAAGGTGCCCATGTTCGTGGAATTTTCGACATCTGAAAGGAATGTGTTCATAGTCTATGGTTTGGGACCATTCCTCATCCTGGTATTCTAAGGTAAATGTGCTTGGCAAAGCTTTGGATATGTTCATATATACACAGATCCTTGCAGAAGAGGTGTATTCTCTCTGTTTAGTGGCTTCAGAAGATTTGACATATTTACCTAGGGTATTTCCTATGACAAGTAAAATTTCTTCTAACCAGAACTCTTAAGGTAGGGAATAGAGGTGAATCCATACTGGTGCGTATGTAAAGTTATCATTTTCTGGGTAGAAGAGGTATGTCCAGAAGCGGAGGTAGAGGCCATCCGAATTGTAGAAATATGGTCCCTCTTCAAAGATCTTGTCCTTGTCTTCTAGGTTGTAGAATATTACTATAAAGAAACCTTTGGAGCTCAACTGGAGCTCGTAGTCTCCCTTGGGGTTCCACCACGCCTTGATCCAGTTGGTTAGGTCATTTTCTGCGGGCCAGAGACCTAGGATTTTTCCTATGAGGGCATGGTCTCTTATGAACTACGTGTGTTCCCCTATCCCAGTGGTTTTGATGATACATCTGGTCGCAACCAGGGATTGGGGGATACATTTTACAGGTATCCAGGCTCGAGCGGCTTTTGGATGCGAGGAATTAGCATCTATATTCGAGTCTTTGCTAATTTCCATCTCTTCCTGTAGAAACTGGTCTCGCGGGTGCAATGGTGTCTCAAAGTTCGGTCTACATGCCCATAAGTTCTTTGGATATTTTGTGGAAAAATTGTGGTAAGAGGGGGCCTTCTCCCCCCCATTCTGTTCCCATTATCTGAGGTGGTCGGAGCTACAGGGTTGAGGTGATCAACGCATACCCAGGGAGTCAGAGATGGTCTAGGAAGGCGAGAGTTGGGAGCATGAAGAAACCCTAAAAGTTGCAGAGCCCCCTTAGAGATTCCATACAAATCTTATGCATGAGGAAGATATTGATGAGAAAGAGATTAATAATTATGTAGGAACATGGTAGTTAACTTTTCAAAGGGTGAGCAATATGGGGCTTCTAAACAGGTGCAATCTGATAATTCAAACTATGGGGGAGCAAGGGAAGGAGACACAATACATCAACTCCTAGAGAATTCAGAATTGGTCAAGAAAGATTTGGATTCATCCAAGGAAGCACTGAATGAAGTCACCAACCACCACGCCTTCTACTGAACCTATATGTATTATAAAGTACTTAAGATTTTAGGTTTGTTCTATAGAACCTATACTACTAGACTTTTTTAGAATGTTATGTATCTAAAATTACTTATGTTGTATAGATTCACGCTTCAAGTTAGCTCCCTTTTTTTGTGTACTTCTTTGAGATAGACTGTGATGTACTCTACAAGCTTCAATACAACTTTTGCTTAATATAAAATATTCCAATTATAATGAAAAAAAATAGATTAAGTTAAATTAAAAAGGCTATAAAATGAGAGAGAGAAGACATAGAGATTGACTATGAATCTTTTCTTTTGATCTAAAACCCGAATCAATATAGAAAATGAAAGAAGAACAAATCAGGTTTATTATTCCCTTCTCTTTTTGGTGATATTTAAAACTTTGATATAAGGAAAAGCTACTTGATTTCCTAGAAGTTGAATGGTTCACCTCTAAGAGGGAATCCATGCCCTTCATATGACCTTATCATGTGATATTTTGGGATTCATTCACAACTACTATTGTATGGCTCAAGTTATACATAATTATTTTTGTATTGTGTATAAATGAGATTGTTTATCCAACAAGAACTTAGCTTGAATCCTTTTGGTTTAAACATACTAATCTACATCAATGGATTTACTTGAAATTCCATCCATGCTAGTCTACATCGATGAATTTACTTGGGATGCCATCCATGAGTATGGGGAAGCATCCCTTGGATTTACTTGTGAATCTTTCCTTGAGAAAATAAAGTGAAACTATTTAGGAAGACATTTTCTCTAATCTTATTGTGACTTAATTTGTGATTGATATTGTAATATATATCTCCACTTAGGAGGAAAATTGCTCCTCCATAGTCCATTCTTTATACACAATTTTTTAAAAGAATAAGATTTTGTTATCATGTACAATTCTGTTATAAATAATTGAATGATATGGTCATGCGGTGGAATTATGTCTATTTTATTTAGTCAAACTTTGTATGCATATATTTTAGAAAGAATAATATTTTATTGACATGTATAATTCTATTGCAAATAATTGAATAATGTGTTTATATGATGAAATTATGGATATTTCATTGTTAAAATATTAAGTTGCATTGTATTATTATGTTTAGATGTGTATAGATGAATTAATAAATTATTTAAATTAAATTATTGTATATGTATATTTAAATTTAATAATTAAATTTGGATGAAAATTTAGTTTTGGCTAAAAACTCTCATTAAGTTATAATTGGTATAGAAGAAGAGTTTTTTTTGGGTGAAGTGGTTACATTACTTGTTCAGGCAACCTGGTCAGTACAACATAGATAACATCTAAGAAAAATTCATGAATGTAGAATCATCTCATTTATAAAATCAAAATTGATGGGAAAGAGAGGAATGCACTTTCCAAGGAAGGGTGGTGAGGGGGAGGAGACTTTGAAATGAAAACAAAGAAATAATAACCATATATAGAGGTGAAGGAATAAATATGGATTAAGAAGGCTAGCCCCATGTTTGTGATAGACGTGGTGTAACTTGAAATGTTAACAATCTAGATGCAAAGTGCATTTATTTAGGCATTACTCTTAGGGATAGAGATCATAAGATATTCCATAAAGTTATGGTATTGATACAAAATAGTGAAAAATATTAATTTCTTAACCATGTGCATTATATAGGTTATTTGATAGGGATCTAACCTCCCTAATCCCTCATGTAGGTATAATAATATATTTTCCATGTAATAAAGGTCGACATTAGTTAATAAGGCCTATTTAATAATGTGAACAAGTCTAATGTAAAAAGACTTGATAGAAGCTTCATCTAAAGATCTTCCTCTAGAATGTTCATTAGAAGGTAGAATTAGTATAAATAGGATTAGAAGGAATGAGAAAGTCTTGTATTAAGAATTATTGTTATAGAGCTATGCCTTTCTAGAGGTTTCCCCCTCGAAGAGATAAGTGAACTTGGATTTATATCAATAAAGGTATCATTGTTGGTGTTGTTGTTCTCTATATTTTGTTGTCCCGTTAGTATTTGTTGCAATGTTCTTGTTTCTAATTATTATCATACATTTGGTACCTTACAAGTGGTATCAGATCTCTTTTCTTTGTATAAATCGTGGGAAATTTTTTTCAGGGTAGAGACATGTACTGTTGGTGTTTTTAAATCACAGAGATATGTCATTCAACGGATAAAACTGTGGTTGGGGAAGATTACACGCAATAAATATAGATGGTTTCATGGGATCACTTGAAACAAACATATCACCTTGTTGGAAACCTCTGTAACTCATGTTGGTACCCCTTTGAGTAGTACCGCATCAGACCAAATATATATGCAACCATCACTCCCACATACCATTAGGTATATTAGGAGTCCTTTGGGTCTGCTAAAACTAGCTCTAGATCAGGAAATTAGCCACCTGACTATTATAGTCACACCAAGAACAACACTTGGGAAGATAATCTCTAGTACCTAAGTAATCAAGTAGTACGGTTAAGTGTATGATCAAGTCTCCCTAGTTGGTGCCCTAAGATATTGGGCCAAGTAATATTGTTCAACCCTACATGTATATCATAGAGCTATAACATAGGGAAAACCCTTTTTTGTAGGAACCCTGAAAACCCCAACCCGTGGGAACAGAATAGAACATAAAAAGAATAGAAGAGATATCTTGTAACGCAACCATGCCTCCTACATTTTGGTTGCAAAATTCCTACACAACTTTTCTTGTTAACACATTGGGAATTTCTTCATTGCAGTATTCTTCAGGCCGGAGTATAACTCTGTAGGAGTAAAAAAAAAATGGTAGTGGTCCTACCAGCACCCTTATTTGGTACCTATCCCATTGGATTCCCCTCTTCGCCCTAATCGTAGTGGTACCTATCACTTGTAAGCCTTTTTTTTTTACCATGGAGCCACCCAACCTTCCTAACACCCTTATTTTCCACTTATCTCATTGGATCCCTCTCTTCACCTTGATCGTAGTAGTACCTATCCCTTGTAAGACTTGTTTTTTTTGTGGAACCATCCACCCTTCTTGACATCCTTATTTTCCACCTATCCCATTGGATCCCTCTCTTCGTCTTGATCACAATGTTACATATCCCTTGTAAGACATTTTTTCCATGGACCCATCCACCGTTCTGAGCACCCTTGTTTTCCACCTATCCAATTGACTTCCTCTCTTCACCCCATCCACCATGATACCCCTCATCTGTAACCTTTTTTCTTTGTAGACCCACCTGCCCATTTTTTTCTTCTCCCCAAATGGCTCTCACCTGCAACCAAGAACTCAACAACTTTCTCGTTGACAATGAACATAACAATAATTCCATATAAGAACTCACTTCCAATATTGATACCCTTAACTCTGATAATTCTACCCTCAAATATTATATTGCTACCCTCAAAACTGATCTACAAGGTGTTCAATAGTCCATAGACTCCCTCTCAACAAATATGAACCACTTCATGACTCAATTTCAAGGCCCTACCTCCTTTGAACAACCTTACCACCATAAATATGTTAACTCTTCCAATTACCAAGACTTTCATTCCAATTAACCTCATCAAGGATTGTGTCTTCCCAAGTTGAGTTGTACAAATTTAATGGCTTGGATCCCATGGGCTAGGTCACACAAATGGAAACTTATTTCTCCTTGCATGGCATCACTGATGAATTATCCAAATTTTGTTACGGTGTCCTCTATTTGGATCTTGCACGTTGTAAATGGCGGAAATGGCGTAAAAATCCATGCACAGGGTGTGTTTCTTTGACACAGTTTGTGGCTGAAATTTCTAAATGCTTTGACACAGACACACACCATTTGGTTTGTTTGACTAAGTTGAAACGGTCAGGCACAGTGGAATAATTTATCGCTTATTTTGAGCATTTGGATTCTAGAACATAGGGTGTGTCCAATGCCTTCTTCAGGTAATTCTTTATCGGTGGCCTAAAGGATGAAATTTGAGCCCAGGTCCTAATGGCTCACCCTCAGACTTGGGTGGAAGCTACTAAACATGCTAAGGAAGCACAACAAGTTGTATTTTCCCA
This sequence comes from Picea glauca, assembly GCA_000966675.3. Classification (NCBI taxonomy): domain Eukaryota; kingdom Viridiplantae; phylum Streptophyta; class Pinopsida; order Pinales; family Pinaceae; genus Picea; species Picea glauca. The sequence continues at coordinate 1,224,948 of JZKD02S2051165.1, read as the reverse complement.
AAAACTAAAACCATATTTTATTCCTCGACCTAAACCTACCAATCCTACCCCTCATGCCATTCCTCTCAAGATCCAGAAATTAACTTGGGAAGAAATAGTTGAACGCCAAATCAAGGGTCTTTGCTATAATTTTGATGAAAAATATTTTTCGAGGCACAAGTGGAAGGAACATAAGATTTTTATGGCCATTTCTGAGGATGTTTCTGACGAGGAGGATGAAATTTCCCCTATGGAAGAGCTACCCCAAGAAGATTATCCTAGTCTTCCCTCTGATCCACCAGAAGTTGAACTATTGATTTCCCTACACACCCTCACTGTCTTCTCGGCTCCCCAAACCTCAAGTTAATTGGACAAATTAAGCATAGGAAATTCATAATCCTAATTTACATTGGAAATGCCCATAATTGTATGCATCGTCGCACTTCCCAGGAAATAAATTTCTATATCCATCCAGTCAACAATTTTCAAATCATGATTGTCAATGGTGGTTCCATCAAATGTGGTGGGCGTTGAGAAAATGTGTGCCTACAAATAGGTCAGTACCACTTAAAATCTCATATTTTTTATATCAACATGGGAAGTTGTGACATTGTGCTCAGTCCAGAATGGTTACACACTCTCGGCCCCATCCTCATGGATTTTAAGTCCCTAACAATGCAATTCCAATAGGAGGGACATCAATATAAGTTCCAAGGAATCACAAGAGGTTCACTTGAGATCATCAGTTCCCACTGAATGGAAAAGATACTAAAAAAAGTCATTCTGGCATTATTTCCCAACTCCATTCCATTCATGTTTTTGAGACTCCCTCTGTGCACCCTACCCTCCAATCTATACTCTCTTGACACCAAGTTATTTTTAGGAATCCCCATGGACTTACCTCTTCCTGCAGCATCCATGATTGTTCCATTCCTCTAGTCCCAGGTAGTCTTCCTCCCAATGTTCGCCCTTATCATCATCCCTTTGCCCAAAAAAATGAAATTTAGAAAATTGTTCAAGAATTACTAGAAGCATGTGTTATCCATCCAAGTACCATCCCTTATTCTTCTCTGGTAGTCATGGTTCTCAAGAAATAAGACACTTAGAACATGTGTCCTGATTTTTGGGCCCTCATTTCCCATTCCTATCATTGATGACCTTTTGGATGAATTGATTGGTGCTCAATACTTTACCAAACTTAATCTTCATTCTAGCTACCACCAGATACGTATGAAAGAGGAAGACATCCCTTTCGCCTAAGTAACACACCCTCCACTTTTCAAAGTCTCATGAATCATGTCTTTCATCCTTACCTTCATCATTTTGTTTTAGTTTTCTTCGATGATATTATCATTTATAGTAAAACTTGGCAAGCCCATCTCACCCATGTGGATCAAGTTCTCGATCTCCTATCTAAGAACAAACTTTTTCTCAAACACTTTAAATGTGCTTTCGACACCTATGAAGTGGAATAGCTGGGTCATATTGTAGGAAAGGATGGTGTACGGGTGGATCCTAAGAAAAGTAAATCTATGAAGGATTGGACTCACCCTAACAATCTTAAAATATTATGTGGTTTCCTAGGTTTAACAGGATATTGGTGGCCACCCACCTATTCCAACTGGCTCCTCTTGACAATTTTTAGTTCAACACGTTCTTTTGTACTTCTTTGTAAGTGTGGGTTCTACACTTCAGGGGATATCTAAATCCCTACACATATTCCAGGTGGAGACTGGTGGCCACCCACCTGATCCAACACGCTTATTTTGGATGTTTTCATGTCAACACATCTTTTTGTACTTCCAGGGCCATTTTGGGGCCCTAAACAGTTTTTTTTTGGCTTGCCACGATCAAACTGTAGATGGAGTTAGAGTTTGACAGTGTAATGTGTAGTTATTGAAAATACATTTCCAACGGGCTATCATGCACCTAAAACAAAGGTCGTATGCAAAAGTTACGACCTCGGGAAGTTGAGGTACCAACTTAATCATTGGGGCCGACATAACTTTTGGTGTTTCGTCTCCTAGGGTTAGGATTTTGTATGTCTAGGGTTTTTGCATTCATGAGTAATGTTAAAAAGGCCTCTGGAGCCTCATTGTAATCATTCTTCTCAGATGAATGTGCATAGCAGCCACATCTCTTCTCAAAGATAGCTAATGCCATTCGAGTAAGTTGTTTTAGTTTTGCAGTTATATAGTTTTAGCCTATTTCATTTATTCAATAGAAGATATTATTCATTGGATAGTTGTTTTTTTCTCCGTATCTCTGTGTTTATTGTATTCAATCTGCTATTTATTTTGTTCCTCTCATAAATTTGGATCATTGGTATCAGAGCGATATGCTCTTCATTTATTTTTATTCATGCATGTCCCCGACAAGATCTGGGTACAAGAAGTTGGGACTCGAACCAGTCGAGCCTTTGAAAGATCGATCACGTCGCACCCAAAAAAAACCCATTGGGGATGAAAATAAATATGATGGAGCAGGAGATCCTTTTAAAATGTTGCTCAAGGAAGCCCTTGCACGAAAAAAGAATGAAATGGTGGACAACTTTGCACGGATCCTTTGACAATTTCCCACAGAAGAAGCATCTTCATCAAGCGGACATGCAACCCCCTTCAAGGTACAGGTAAATTTTGATATTCCATTATTTGAAGGGCTGATAGATGTTGATGTTGTAGATAAATGTTTGAATTTTCTCGAAGGGTATTTTTTGGTCCATAATTTTTCCGATAGGGAAAATATTACTTTTGCACTTCTCAAGGTCATCCCCCATTTTAAGGATTAGCGGGATACTTACTCTGAGAAAAGGGACATAGAGGAATATTCAATATTTATGGTCTCCCCCACATGGAATTCCTTTTGGGATTACATTAAAGAACATTACTACCATGTTGGAGGCTACGAGGACTAGTACACTAGATGGACCACCCTGCATAAGGAAAGGGACCAAAAAGTACCAGATTTCACCAATATTTTCCATACCTTGCTCACCAAATTGGATACGAAAGACTATGAGTGACATATGGTGCTCAAGTACCGCAGTGTTTTGCATAGATACATTCAAAAAAAATGGATTTTTTGTACATCACATAATTAGGTACGAATTATAGATATGTTGTCAAGATCGAGCAGAAATTTAAGGAGAAGAGGCGAGAGTTTGGATCTGCAAACTCCTCACAACCGAAGTAGGGAAAAGGAATCCCCAACCCACACAACAAGGGACAAAGCAAATATGGACACTCTCAAGAAAACCAGTCCAAGTTGCAACACAAGAAGGGTAATGAGAAGTCGAAGGACAAAAGAAAATGGTGTGAATACCATAAAATCCCTTGGCACAACACCGAAGAATGTCGCTCCAAGACGTCACTCATGGTCAAGCTAAAATATTCTAAGTCAAGGGACAATTGTGACTCCAAATCAAATACAAAAGGAGGGAAGAGGATTATCGATGTTGAACTTAGTGCCATTATCACTACCACCAAAGTCGAGCCAAGCGAGCTAGAAGAACCAAAGGAAGGGGAATGCCTATTTCACTCATAGATGTGGGTAAAGGGGGATTTTCTTCATTTCATTGTCGATAGCGACAGTCAGAAGAGCCTGATGTCAGTATTGGTCATCAAGCGGTTGGACCTACCGACAACACCACACCCGCAACCCTACACCATCGGTTGGCTTCACCAAGGAAATTATCTTCATGTCAGCCAACAGTGACGTCTTCCCTATGAAATCAAGCCTTCCAAAGACAAGGTATTGTGTGATATTTCTCCCCATGAAGTTTGTGATGTTCTTTTAGGACAAAAATATTTGTGGAAGCGACATGTTGTGTATGAGTCTAGACCTCGTAGTGTTATTATTACTTTGGGTAGAAAATTGTACAAGATACCATAGGTAGTGTCGCCTACTTCTATTTCCTTAATATCTGCTAAGCAATGCAATAAGGTCATTTCATAGACCGAGAAGTTTTTCTTCTCTGTAATCCATGCTCACAATAAGTAGAATGTCATTGTCACATTTGTGGCCTCTACAGGGAGCCTCTCGTCACAGCAAAAGCAAGTGGACGGGATCGTGGAAGAGTACAGAGACATCTTCTCCTCACCCAATGAGGTACCGACGCACTTCCAAGTCAAGTATCCAATTGATCTAACCCTCGATGCAGCTCTACCTTATAGAACAGTCTACCATTACTCACTGATGGAAACTGATGAAATCAAGCATCAAATCGAAGAGTTGCTTCAAAAGGGGCACATCAGACCCAACTCCTCCCGTTGCAGAAGCCCGATTCTACTGGTGCAAAAGAAAGACGGGACCTGGTAGATTTGCATTGATTACAGAGAATTAAACAAAATCACAGTCAGGAACTGATACCCAATTTCCAAAATTGATGAACTTCTTGACCAACTGAAGGGGGTAAATTTATTCAGCAAGATTGACCTAAAGTCTAGCTACCACCAGGTTCTGATCGAACCAACTGGGTATGGAAGACAAATTTCAAATCTAAAGAAGGTCTCTTTGAATGGATGGTCATGCCCTTTGTCTTAACAAATGCACCAACCACTTTCATGAGGTTTATGGATGATGTATTGATACTCTTCACCAACTCTTTTGTGGTGGTATATTCGGATGACATCCTCATCTTCAACAGAACTTGGGAGGAGCACATGCAGCATATTCAGCAGGTTTTGAGCACACTACGACAACACAAGCCATATGCCAACTTGGAAAAATGCTCCTTTGGCATGAACATGGTCCAATACTTGGGATACATTTTTGTTGAGCATGGGGCATATGTTTATCCAGCTAAGATCCAATTCATTCGTGACTGGCCAACCCCGACCACACTAACCTAGCTTCGAAGCTTCTTGGGACTGATCAACTTCTACCGATGGTTTGTGTTGGGATTCTCCCATATTGCATGGGCACTTAGCCAAGTGATCAAGGGTGGTGGAAGGGAAAATTTCTTGTGGGTGAAGGAAAAACAATGAGCATTTGATTATATGAAGCATCGCTTGTGATCAACTCCAGTACTCTCCTTACCTGATTTGCAACAATCGTTCAAGATTGATACTGATGCATCTGACTACATTGTAGGCACAGTTCTCACTCATCATGGTCATCCAGTAGAATACCATAGTGATACACTATTAGGTACTATTAGAACCAGGAGTCACCTCTAGATTGCGACAGAGGTAATCCCAGTACCCATCAGTTTATATGTCACAATGAATAAATTTAAAGGGGTTCGAATGGGTGAAAACTCAAGATAATATCATTATAACTCAGAAAATTGGACCAACATGCACAAGCAGGCGAGGTATTGATTAACTTTTGTCAGTAAGTTGTAGTAAGGGTGAGTAGGAGGAAGAACTAGAGAGAAGAATGTGGAGGTCTGATATGGACATCCGGTCTTCCAACAGCCTAAGGAGGAACAACTCAAAAAACAAGATCCTCTTGGATTCAAAGTTGAAAGAAACTAAAATAAATTATAACATCACTATAATAAAACATCCATCATAATACATTTACAACAATCCATGTGAATCAGTCAATCATGAACTCTCTCAGTATCAGAGAAAATAAGATGGAAAATAAGTTGACTTTCATTAAACAAGAAGTCTCAGATCAAAATACATAACCAGAGAACCAAATTTCTTCATCAAAAGTTTACAATATGGGAGCATTGCTCAACCATCGACCATAACAAAATATCAAAACTGAGTATATATACTCAAAACTATTGCGACTACCAAGAGCATGATTGGACCCCTGCATTCAAAGCTTCCATTCGACGCCCGCTCCGTCGGACTGTGCAGGCATTCTTGTGTCAGGTGCAAGCTCAGATCAGCATGGGTTTTGCAGGAAAATCTGCTTGCAGGAGTACCATGGGTTGACGGTTCATTCCCCACGGTCGGACCTCCCATACCTTCCATTTATGGAGTGAGCCGAGGTTTCAACCACCTCTCCTTTATTCATTAACTTCCTTCATTAGGATCAGGACGGGACTTAACACATAGGGATCTACCATGCGCTGTTAGTGGCCCTTCGAGTCAACCCGACACCTTGAAACCATGATGGTCTCATTTTTTTTTTTAACTCACACGGGCATCCTTGGCTTTTGCTACAAGTCTAACTAAATCCACACCCTTTCCTTTACGCTCCCAAAGCTCCTGGTGCCATCTTCTTCTTCATTATATTTTTTCTGCATGCGACCTTGGGCCATGACCATGGGCCCAACTCCTGGGTGCATCATAATTTCACGCTTCGGGGGTTTTCACATTACATGACTTCAAACTCCCGATACCTAATATTGTGAAATCTCCCCTCTTCAGATCGACGGTCATATCTACTTTGCATCCGACCGCTGCGATTTCTTCCTCGAAACTCCACCTTGGCCTTCTCTACGCTATGGGCACCAACCTTTCCTCCTGGACCCGCTTTCGCGATGACCTCCGGCTATAACCATGGGCCCAACTCCTGGGTGCATCGTGATTTTGCGTTTCGGGGGTTTTCACATCGCACGACTTCAAACTCCCGATACCCGATATTGCGAAAATGCCCTTCCTCAGATCGACGGTCGGATATGCTATGTATACGGCAGTTATGATTGCTCCCAAAACTTCTGAAATTCACTTCTGCGAACCATCATATCGGCTGCCACCTATACCTGTAAGATCCACAGTCCAGATTGTATCATGATTTCATGTCTCGGGAAGTTGCGCCTTGCTCCATGCTGAAATCTTCAACTCGTTAAATCGTAATTCTGCTTATCTACTGCCACGTGCCCCTCTGGATAGAACATTCTAGATGATTTCAGGTGCTTGGACCTCTGTCTAACGTTAAAATTCACGCAAATTTATGATCCTGATTGCCTAAGGACTGCGAATCTAGACCTCGAATGGAATCTCCTCCACTGAGAAAATTCAACCTGTATGTTTGTATTTTAATCCCAAAATTAGTCGCTCTGCATGATGCACTTGGACGCTTCCCGTGTAGACCATGAACTTGGACGACCTCTTTCCCTTGACAACTATATGTGATAACAGATACTATTCAAAAATACCCCACCTATGACAAGGAAATGTATTCCATTGTACAAGTTGTAGTCAATGGAAACATTATATTTTGGGAAAGGAGATAATCATCCACACTGATCACAAGCCTATTCAGTTCATACAGATCACATGGGGGAATCTGTAGAATGACCACCATCAGAAGTGGTCCACCTACCTGCAGCAGTTCCATATCAACATCAAGTATAAGAGAAGGAGCACAAATCATGTCATTGAATGCCTCAGACGACATCCCGTGGTTGCACTCACCACCGTGCTCTATTCCTGTGGACATGAGGCATCTAAGTGGACCCAACTTTATCAACAAGATCCAGACTTTTCCACCACCTATCATCTCCTAGGTACTGGCATGAATGCCACTGATTTTCACAATCAGGATGGACTATTATGCCATCTGGGCCATCTCTTTGTTCCTTCAAGTGAGCGTGCAAATACATTTTGGCATGGAGAAAACTATTGGAGGAGAAAACTATTGGATGGTAAGACATTTTGGCGAGAATAAAATTGTGGTCATTCTACAGAAACATTTTTATTAGCCAAAAATTTGACAGGACGTTGGCAAGTATATCAGATCTTGCACTGCCTATGCCATTGCCAAGCCATCCATTAAGAAGCAAGGCTTATACACCCCTCTTCTTACTCCCTAGAAGCCTTGGGAATCCATCTCGATGGATTACATGTCTAGCCTTCCATCCACCAAGAAAGGAAATGATTTTGTATTCGTGATAGTTGATCAGTTTTCGAATATGGTCATCCTCACAACATGCAAGAAGAACATCACAACAATAGATACTGCAAGAAGAAAATCACAGCGGAAGATACAAACAAAATATTCCCATGTTCAGTCTGAGACTGAAAAAGCCACTACATTCATTGAGCGGATTCAACACAGCCACCAACAGGTCCATGAGATTTTGCAGAAAGCCAACGCTAAGTACAAGAAATGCCATGATCAACAAAGGGTACTGCACCAATTTCAGGTGGGAGACAAAGTTTGGTTACATTTGTAGAAAGAGTGCCTTACAGGACCATATTGGAAGCTCTTCATACTTCACTATGGGCCTTAAAATATCACCAAGGTTGTGGATAGCAATGATTTTGAGCTCAACACTCCACCCTTCCTTGGCTTACACCCAGTTTTCAATGTGGACCTCCTTCGGCCACATTTTCCACCATTATTGGACACCTCAAATGTAGTGTCCCCAAGGCCGAGCCCCGTTACAGATCATGATATATGCAAAGAATTGTAAATATGTTCTATAGGCTGGTGAGCCAAGTTTTGCATAAGCTATAGGCTTATGTATTTTGTTAGGCCAGGGAGCCTAAGTGTGGAAGGCCAGGAGCCTGTTGATGTACTTGTATGTATGCAGATCAATTAATAAAATATAAACACCACCAGTGCAGACTGACCACGATGAATGAGTGATGGGGGACTGAGTGTCCACAGAGTGGGCAAGGAATTAGGGGTTGGAGGTGGGAAAGGGGCTGAGTGTTGAGCCTAGGGGCTAAGCCTAAGGGGCTAAGGCCTAGAATAATATTTTAATATTATTTCCAAAAAGATCCATGTATATATTATTTTATCCTAAGTCCTTTTGGAAGGACACGTGATTTCCCAAGTGGTGGTAGGAAGGCGTACGGATGGAACACATGTAGTTCCCAGGGTGATAAGTGTCAACCCTGGTGCATGCAAATATAAGCGTCGAGCTGAACCGTGGGTGGGGGATCTTCCTCCATTCGAACCCGAACCTCTGTGCGTGGAACTGGTATGCCATCTGCCAGAATACCCCGGTTTATCTCTGGAAGCTGTAAAGCCTATGTTTGGTCCGGAGGAAATCGTGTACACCATGTCCAGAGCTGTGGAGTCTGTGTCTGACTCTGATTAACTCGTGTCTCTGAGAAAACCTGTGTGCGCATTAAGCCTGTGTTAAACTCGAGTGGAAGAATCCCTGGTTGTTTGGGAAAAGCTGAGCTAGCCTGTGCGTGGAGCCTCTGTTCCGAAATCATGCCTGAGATTATCCTGTGACAGCTGAACTGTTTTGGAAAGCACTTGTCTGTGTTTTGCGTGGATTGTTGTGACCACGCAGTGCTGGACTGCGTGAGGCTTGTTGGCCTGTGAGCGAATCCTCCAGGTGAGAGAGAGTGCGTAGAGGGAGAAGAGAACTCCTGGGAGAAATCCCTGTAGCTGCCATAGAGGCCGGAGAATTTCGGTCCGGCCTGTTCCTATAACCCAAGGTAAGGGAGACTGGCAGCCGAAGGACTGTCTAGGTGACAGAGAAGGTGCACTCTCCTGGGGTGGAACAG